>JADDOH010003162.1:0-134910 GCA_016648135.1 Agrypnia vestita | reverse complement strand
AAACACTTAACCCAACTGAAGTGAGTCTCATAAAAGTTACCAAACTCCTTGAGACAAAACGACATCAAGTAATCATGGGAGGAGATGTGAATGCTAAGCACATCTGGTGGGGTAGCAGGGAAACAGATAAACGAGGTGAGAAAATTCTCGATTGCATATCGCAACACCAACTAAATGTAGTGAACGAAGGATCTCTTCCTACATTTGAAACGGTCAGAGACAACGTTCTCATCACCAGCGTAGTCGATATAACATTATGCTCCAACAGTTTTCTAAATAAAATATCTGATTGGAAGGTTGACAAAGACACTGCATCTCTTTCTGATCATAACGCCATAACATTCACCCTTCTGCTAGGAAACGTCGACAACACAAAGGTTCTGGACTCGACCTTCATGTATAAGACAATTAAAGCCAAATGGAACAAGTTCGCTGAAGTTTTTACCAAGTCGATTCAAGACAAGAAGCTCACGGTAGCCGAAATCGAAAGTAATAACGAACAGCGGACACTAGACCGGCAGGTTACTCTGTAATTGAAGCAGTCAGCGATGCGTGCAGAGCCTCGATTCCGACCACGAAAGCCCCAAAACAGAAGAAATGCCCATGGTGGAATGAAAAGCTGGAAAATCTCAAGAAAGAAGTCACAGCCGCAAAAAGGAAGATGAGCAACTCCTCCGCAGAACGAAGAAAAGCAGTCACTCTGCCAGCATACTTAGAGCTGAGGCAGCAATACAAGGATGAAATCGCCTCAGCAAAAATCAACAGCTGGAAGGACTTCTGTGGTGCACAAGGTAAAGAGACAGTCTGGTCTACCGTCCAAAGGATACTTAAATCGAAACCGGCTACTCCCCCGGAAACTCTGAAGTTCGGAAACAAATAACAAACACGGCTCTAGAATCGGCCAACGAACTACTGAAACATTTCTTTCCCGTAGACTCAAGCACCTTGGATACACCTGAGCAACAAGAAATAAGGAATGGACCCCCCAATAATCTTACGAAAATAGACCCGGGTTTCACGCAACTGGAGATTAGGACGATCTTGTCGGCAATAGATCCGACCAAAGCACCGGGCCGCGATCACTTCACGGCAGATATTTGCCTACAGGCATTTATGTGCCTTCCTGATATACTAACCGCGATCTACAATGCGTGTCTCAGAATTGGATGCTTCCCATTGCTGTGGAAGGTGGCGAGGATTAAATTTATCCCCAAACCAGGTAAAGAAGAATATGGAAGTGCTGCGTCATACAGACCGATTGGACTTCTTCCGGTCTTTGGCAAGGTGCTAGAAAAACTTCTCATAAAGAGACTGGCATGGCGGATAACGACATTGCAGAAAATAATCTCCTTCCAATATGGATTTACACAGCAAAAAGCACGGAAGACGCGATGCACGAGGCGATCAGAAGAATCAAGGAAGCAAACAATGGAGGCCAGCACATTTGTGTGGTATCCCTGGACATCAAGGGAGCATTTGACAATACCTGGTGGCCCTTTCTCCTATTTCAACTAGCAAAAATGGACTGCCCACTCAATATATACAAAGTCTTCAAGGACTACCTATCGGACAGGATAGTGGAGACTGTCTACGCGGGAGCATCTGCTAGACAGGAATCAAATAAGGGCTGTATACAAGGATCTGCTTGCGGACCGGTGCTCTGGAATATACTTTTAGATGACCTTCTACAACTCGCACATCATCCAAACGTACACATTCAAGCATTTGCTGATGATGTACTCCTTATAATTAAACATAAAGACGCCAGCATACTTCAGCAAATCACCAACGATACTCTCCATGATATATCTACCTGGGGAAGAAAAGTAAAACTAGAGTTCTCGGAAGAAAAGACAAAGGCACTCTTTATCACCAGAAAAAAGGCCCAACCGCCGACCCTGATGATGAATGGTAAAATACTTGCATTTTCTAGAGACTGAAAAGTACTGGGAATCGTCGTGGATGACAAACTCAACTGGAATAAGCATGTCGATATGGTATGCCAAAAAGCCACTAATATAGGAAAAAAGCTTACTTTTATGGCAAAACCGACATGGGGACTCAGCGCCGAGGTACTTCGTACGATCTACGTCGGAGTTGTGGAACCTACGATAACATATGCAGCCAGTTTATGGGGAGAGGCAGCCAGGCGCAAGAATATACAGAAGAAACTTAACAGAGTTCAGCGAGCATTCGGAATTCGAATATGCAAAGCATATCGCACGACATCTCTTAACTCTGTACAAGCTATAGCCGGACTCACTCCCCTCGATCTAAAACTCAAGGAACTCAAACTAATCCGCGACACCAAGGTCGACGGAAAAATATCGTTCCTTCCTGAAGATCGAAAATACCAAGGTGTCGTGAAGTACACCCGGCTGCCTCATCCTAGTGAGCAAGTGGGCGAAAAAGTGAGTTTTCCAGAAAACTACCAAAGGGAACAACAATTTCTCAGCACTGAAATCGACATCTACACAGATGGCAGCAAAACAGGCGGTAAAGTTGGAGCAGCATTCGTCATCTATAATGAAACCGGAGAGGTATACAATAAGAAGCTACCTATGGCTGATTATTGCTCAGTATTCCAAGCTGAACTCTTCGCAATCAAGAAGGCACTAGAGTGGGTAGGTGCACAAACACGGACTTGGAACACAATTAATGTACTAACAGATTCCAAAAGTGCCACTTACGCCCTCAAAAATGGTGCACCAACGAACCCCATTGTCTTCGATATTCAAGAAATAACCAAGAAATTGAAGGAAAAGGACACAGCATGCGAATTTCTATGGATAAGAGGCCACAATGGATTAGCAGGAAATGAGAGAGCAGACGAGCTGGCAAAGGATGCTGCACTCAAGGTCAGAACCGCCAAACTATACTCGGACTTTCCTCTCAGCTACGCAAAATTCATGATAAAAGAGGCGATCCATGAAGAATGGGACCGTAGATATAAATCTGAAGAAACGGGAAAGGGGACGAAGCTGTTCTTCGGTAGCATTAAAGATGCAAAAGAGTTTAGGAAGAGAACACCACTCTCATTTGAACTCACTCAAATACTAACAGGACACGGAGCGACTCTGTCGTATCTTCACAGATTTAAAATTAAGGATAGCCCAGCATGTCCATGCGACTCATCCACAGAACAAAATGTCCAGCATCTTATTCTAGAATGCCCTATCTTCACGGCAGAGAGATATAAAATGGAAAAGGTATGTCAAAGGAAGGACATCGAACTTAAGGATTTCCCAGAGATTCTTCAGGATAGTGTCCTTAGACAAAAATTTGTTGAATATGTTACGCATATTGTACGTAAAATCACTCAATGTAACAAATAAATATTATCTCCAATAAAACTGTAATAAAAACGAATTTATGTTCCTCCAAATAAATAATTTTAAAAAGCATAGCAGTTATTTTCTGTTCCAGCTGAGGTTTTCCATGGTTCCCTCAGCCGTCAGACAAATGTCGGAACAGTATAGCACGCCCATGGCAACACTTCACAAAGAAACAATAAACACATACACAGAATAAATTATCACAAACAGCAAGCACATACAAATAAAGCCTATCACAAAACTTTGAAAAATAATATGCAAGGTGACAAAAGCAAACACTAAACAAGAAAAAAAAAAAAAAACCTAACCTAACCTGACCTGACCTGACCTGACCTGACCTGACCTGACCTGACCTGACCTAACCTAACTTAACCTATGAGAAACACATAACGCAAATTTTCTCACTTGGACTGGCAAATTTCCCCACTAGGACCGCAAAAAATGTTGAATTTTGTTATCGCATTGCTAGCAATGGACCATGCTCTATGCACACTGTTAAAATGACGTTTAAATTTCATCGCGTTTGGTCACAGTCTTCAAATATGTGAGAAAAACATAACAAAAATTTTGTCTCTTGGACCTGCGAATTTCTTACTAGGACCGCAAAAAATGTTGAATTTTTTTTTCTCACTTGGACCGGCAAATTTCTTACAAGGACCGTAATAAATGTTGGACCGTGCTGACTGCACACTGTTAAAATGACGTTTAAATTTCATCGCGTTTGGTCACAATCTTCAAATATTTGAGAAACACATAAGGCAAATTTTCTCACTTGGACCGGCAAATTTCTTGCTAGGACCGCAAAAAATGTTGGACCGTGCTTTATGCACACTGTATAAACGACCTTTAAATTTCATCGCGTTTGGTCACAGTCTTCAAATATGTGAGAAACACATAACGAAAATTTTCTCACTTGGACCTGCAAATTTCTTACTAGGACCGCAAAAAATTTTGAATTTTTTTATCGCTTTGCCAGCAATGGACCGTGATGGATGCACACTGTGAAAATGAAGTTTAAATTTCATCGCGTTTGGTCACAATCTTCAAATATGTGAGAAACACATAACGCAAATTTTCTCAATTGGACCGGCAAATTTCTTACTAGGACCGCAAAAAATGTTAAATTTTTTTATTGGATTGCCAGCAATGTGCTGTCTGTATACTGTTAAAATGACGTTTAAATTTCATCGCGTTTGGTCACAATTATCAAATATGTGAGAAACACTTAACGCAAATATTCTCACTTGGACCGGCAAATTTCTTGCTAGGACCGCAAAAAATGTTGGACTGTGCTATACTATGCACACTGTATAAATGACCTTTAAATTTCATCGCGTTTGGTCACAGTCTTCAAATATGTGAGAAACACATAACGCAAATTTTCTCACTTGGACCGGCAAATTTCTTACAAGGACCGCAAAAAATGTTGGACCATGCTCTATGCACATTGTTAAAATGATGTTTAAATTTTGTTTGGTCACAATCTTCAAATATGTGAGAAACACATAACGTAAATTTTCTCACTTGGACCGTCAAATTTCTTACAAGGACCGCAAAAAATGTTAATTTTTTTATCGCCTTGCCAGCAATAGACCGTGCTGTATGCATACTGTTTAAATGACGTTTAAATTTCATCGCGTTTGGTCACAATCTTCAAATATGTGGGAAACACAAAACGCAAATTTTCACACTTGGACCGGCAAATTTCTTACTAGGACCGCAAAAAATGTTTTTTTCTCACTTGACCGATGCTTACTAGGGGTAATTTATTGTTATGAATAATGTAACATTATTTAGAAATTTTCTAATTATTTAAATTTTAATTCTCTCTCTCTCATTCTCTTTGAATTTGTGTTTTTTTTTTTAGGAGAAGAAAATTAGGGTAGTCGGCTGAAAATTGATCTTTATGGGGACTAAGTATTGGAGACATACAGAACTACTGTGAACATTGCATTATTTTGTACTCACAATATGAGTAGTCTATTGTACCCGCCAACTTTCTGAAGTAGTGACGTCAGTCACACTTTACAGTTATACAGATGGTTTGGTGTTTGCTGCTGAAGACACACGGTTTTTGAAAGTTTTCATTTTGAATAAATGGAAAAGATGCTGGAGGTAGTTAAGTCTCCAATACAAATCATCATCTATGTACTTGTCAGTTACGCACAAATAAATAAATTAATATTACTTTATTCCAGAATGTGGGGAGGTCCGTGCAATCCCACACATGCCATACATGAATAGGCACATACATTAAATTATTATATTAAAGAAAGACCTAAATCGAATTAGTTTTTTTTTTATAAATAACATTTTCTACTCTCAACCCAAGACACCTGGTACGCGTGCTTATCGGGGACTTGTTCCCCCGGATCAACTAACTAACTAACCATAACGCCGTTTCCCCGCAGATGTAGGCGTACGTACGCTTAGGCTCACGTATGAGCGGAAAAACTTTTACTTCTACAAACTTTATTAAAAAACGATCGAAACATTCGTGAACTCACATGTTCACAGAATCTGCCAGCTGACAATAATTCAATGTGACAAGTTCCGCTTCATGTTCGCTACATGCTGCATGCGCAAAGTCCTTTACAATATTGTTTTTATCTGAATAAAAAATATATTTAAGAGTTTACTTACTGGTTTAGATTTAAAAGATTATTTAATTTTTTTTTTTGGTTTATTTTTTCTTTAAGTATTTTATTAACCAAAATATACAAAAGATTTTAACTTTAATTTTCACTTTAAATTTACTTGATCTTTCCAGATCCCGATGAAACTCAAAACTTAAGGAACCATTCAGACTGCAGTACTTCAGAATCCCAGAGACCCGGTGGGCAAATCTTGAATTGCCTACAAGGCGATTATACCTCTTCGGAGAAATCAGTGATCAAGACGCACCTGCTCACGCACCCTGGAGAGAAAACTTTATTTTGCTCTCAATGTAATTACACCTGTTCTCTACCGCAAGCCTTAAAGAGTCATTCTCGTATACACACCGGAGAGAAACCATTTTCTTGTTCACAATGTGATTATGGCTATTCCAAAAAAACATTTTTAAAAAGCCACATGCGTACACATTCTGGAGAGAAACCATTTTCTTGTACTGAATGTCATTTTGCCTGTTCCCAAAAAAATGGTTTAAAAAGACACAAGCTTACACATTCTGGAGAAAAACCGTTTTCTTGTCCTCAATGTGATTATGCCTGTGCCCAAAATATAGTTTAAAAATTCACATGCGTACACATGCTGCAGAGAAACCATTTTCTTGTTCACAATGTGATTATGCCTGTTCCAAAAAAAAATATTTAAAAAACCACGTGCGTACACATTCTGGAGAGAAACCATTTTCTTGTACTGAATGTCATTATGCTTGTTCCCAAAAAAGTAGTTTAAAAAGACACAACCTTACACATTCTGGAGAAAAACCATTTTCTTGTCCACAATGTGATTATGCCTGTGCCCAAAAATATAATTTCAAAATTCACATGCGTACACATTTTGCAGAGAAACCATTTTCTTGTTCTCAATGTGATTATACCTGTTCCGAAAAACCATATTTAAATAGCCACTTGCTTACACATTCTGGAGTGAAACCATTTTCTTGTTCTGAATGTGAATATGCCTCTTCCGAAAAAAAACGTTTAAAAAGACACAAGTTTACACATTCTGGAGGAAAATCATTTTCTTGTACATTTTCCTGTTCCGATAAACTTAATTTAAAAAGACACTTGCTTACACATTCTGCAAAGAAACCATTTCCTATTTCTTAATTTTACTATAACTGTTCCCATAAATATTGTTTTAAAAGCCATATGCGTACACATTCTCGAGAGAAACCATTTTCTTGTCCACAATGTGTTCATGCTTGGGCCAAAAAGACTCCATTAAAACAGCACATTCTGTTGAAAAACCATTTTCTTGTTCTCAATGTGATTATGCCTGTTCCGATAAACATACTTTCAAAAGACACATGATACATGTTCTGTAGAAAAACCATTCTCTTGTTCTGAATGTGATTAAGGCTGTTCCAAAAAAGATTTTTTAAAAAGCCACACGCGTACACATTCTGGGGAAAAACCATTTTCTTATACTAATGTGATTATGCCTGTTCCCTTAAAATAGTTAAAAAACGCACATGCTTACACATTCTGGAGACACTTACACTTTTTTATACTTAATGTGATCATGCCTTTTTCCTTTAAAAAGATTAAAAATTCACAATTTTTACGCATAAGTGTGAAACCTTTTTTGTGCAATCAATTTAATTACGCTTGTTACTATAAATCCATCCTTAAAAATCACATACGGGAGGGAAACCTTTTTCTTGTTCTCAATATGAATATACTGCTACGCGTATGTCACATTTAAATAGACACGAGCTTGTACACTCTTCACCTTTTTCAGGCTCTCAGTGTATTCACACTTGTAAGTCTAAATCTGATCTATAAATTCACGATCTGACACACTCAGGATATAAACCTTTCTCGGGCTCTTAATTTAATTACAGTTGTTTGCAGAAAATTTTATTGAAAATCCGCCAAAGAAGATACGCTGCAAATAATCTTGTTTTATGCACTAAATGTAGTTTTACTTGTAAATCTAAATCAGATTTAAGAAAGCACGATCTATAACTCTAAAGTACACACAATGGTAACAATGTTTTTTTTTCGATCGGTTTAATTTTTATTATTTATACAAATCAAGCTAGAAGTGACACATGTTTAAACAATGTTGAGAGATACCGTTCTCTTGCTCTAAATGCTGTTATTAATTTTATCAAATTTATCTTTTAAAAATGCACCTGCTTAGACTTTCTGGATGAAAATACTTTCTCGTGCACTCATTGTAATTATACTTATCTATATCAGAAGTTTGATATAAAGGTATATAACTTAATGAAATCTTCCTCCTGTTCTGGATATAATTCCTCGATGGTGTGGAAATATCCTAACATTTGTCTCCTTAGTATAATGAACATTTCCAGATTTACATTAGACGTCTTATCTATTTCATCTATATATTAATTACTCCAACCAATGTCGTACGTTTCTGCATACGGATAATTTATGTTGCCAGTTAAAAAAAAAACATTTTTGAGTACATTAAAAAGATTAAAAAATATAGGAATACGAACAAACTGATATCAAAAAACATCCAAATCCAAATTATCGAAAATTAAAATATCGGAATTTATAGATTTTTTAAAATATTTTCGTGGAATCCGTGTATTCAAAACAGCCAACGTAATTGCAGTCAACGAATTTTTGTGCTGGCCATACCACAGAATGACGCATTATGACATTGACAGTAAGTATACGTTTACGCTTTTCTTTTTATTGTTTTTGCATTAATCTTGCTTCAATAAACGTTCACAACATTTATTTATTAAACATTTATTACGCTTTATATTTTATTTAAACTGCAAAGTGAACTTAACCTTAGATTCATAAACGTCTCTCATATAACTTCAAAAGTCTCACAGCGCGTGCCGCGAATGTCATTTTACGTGTCATTTTCTCCGTATTTAACATAAATATTATTATTTTTCAGAATTCCGATGGAAGACTCAACATCTTGAAAGATTGAATGCCGGACGTAGACTGTCAAACATAACAGAAGAGGAATGTGAAAGAAGGAATGCTGACCAGCGGGAACGTAAAAATGCTAGGCAAAGAGTGTGTGCTGAAGGAAGAAATGCGAAATCTTATTTTAAATGTGCCATTAACAATTTTAATTCATGGCCACGGAGAGTACTGTAGATCATTGCAAAGCGGTTCATTTTGATGCTGAAATTATTCGTCAGTTGCATCTTTCGGAGTGCAAATAAGTGACATACCAGGTGTAGGCCCGTATTGTTTAAAAATTTCAGGTGAAGTATATCATAGAACGTCTAGAAGTTTGCAGAGTGATGGAGGGGTGCCGGCATATGCGCAACTATATGTTTACGATGCGGATGAAGCAGTCAGGGTACGTATGAGCCATCCGTCTAACCTTAGATGTCAACAAAATATAATGGAAACTATTGATAATGTCATCCGTCGTGTAAGTCCATATGCTCTCCAATACAAAAGGTTGAAAGAAGCGGTTGAGGAAGAAGAATCTATAGTTGCAGAGCACGGGGGCCAGATGCGGAATATTCAACTACTCTTTACGCGTTCTTCGTTAGATGACCAAAGAAGGTATAATGCTCCATCTAATAATAATGAAGTCGCCATTGTGTATGTAGCAGATTACGAAGGTAGGTTACCGCCAAACGTAGATTTTGCTGTTCACCCTAAGAATGTAGGAGGTCTCCAGCGTATTAATATGTTATCAAAACATTTAGTTCCGATGTTTTTCCATTGTTATTTCCATCAGGTGAATTTGGTTGGACTCTACAGCCTTAAATAATACAACATTAACTGCATGGTTTAAACTTAACCAACAAGATAATGAGGCATGTAATATTTAGTATCAGGATTTAACTAATTTCTATGTTTTTTCTAGCAATAAGCAGTGGAAGAAGAGGCAATGTGGCGGGGACAAGATTATTGGTCGCATGTCCCCCGTTTCTCCTAGAAATATAGAATTATACCATTTAAGACTTATTCTTTTACAAGTGACTGGCGCTACGTCCTTTGAATCTTTGCGGACTGTTAATGGTTGTCTACTTCCTACATTTCGTGATGCAGTACGAGAATTAGGACTCATCGATGATATTGGAGAATGGCAGCGTTGCATGGCTGAAGCTTCAACGTATATGATGCCCAAAGCTCTTCGCGACCTATTTGTCTTATTAATGATTCATTGCCTCCCACCAGATCCGTTGCAGCTGTGGAACTTTTCAAAGATTTGATGTCAGAAGACTTTAGTCGTCAAGGTGCTACTGCAGAAATTGCACAAAATTGTTCCCTTTTGTATATTCAAAAGGCATTAATAAATGAAAATTCTTCTTGCACATCACAGGGTTTGCCGGGACCAGATTACAGCAATACTTATAATGAAGTGGTTGATGTGGCCTCGTGATCCAATGGTCGCGGGTTCGAATCTCAGCCCAGACTAGGAAGTTAGTCCTATTTTCATAGAACAAGCGTTTAGCTTAGTTTGAAAATAGTAAGAATATTGATGTGACACGTATTCCGTGTTCGCATCTCTATTTATTTAAAAAAAAAAAAAAAAAAAAAATATTAATTTAGCATTAGAAAGTTCTTTAGGGTTAGAGATGGCTGGAAAACTCAATCGAGAACAACATTGTGCTTTCGACAGTATATTAAGTAAAAAATTTCAGATGTACCTGAAACAAAAAAATGTTTCTTTATTGACGGTCCTGGTGGCACAGGTAAAACGTTCCTTTATAAGACTATTATACATTCTTGAAGAGGAAGATCTAAGAAAGTTTTATCTGTTGCTTGGACAGGAATATCAGCAATTTTATTACCAGGTGGACGTACATGTCACATGGCTTTTAATTTACTTCTTGATTTATAGAATAACACAACATGCAGAGTGACATCCAAGGACCGTGCAATTATAAGTGCAGCTGATGTTATCATCTGGGATGAAGCACCGATGGCGCCAGTTATAGCTTTAGATATAACTGAACGTACTCTGCGCGATATAATGGGTAATAATGATATTTTTGGCAATAAAGTAATCATTTTGGGCGGCGACTAGACAAATTCTACCAGTTTCTCGAAGGGCTTCTCGCGGTCAGTTAGTAGCGACATCTATTAAAAACAGCCAACATTGGAAAAATTTTACTATTTTCAATTTGAAAACTAATGTCCCCGCTTTAGAAGGTGAAAATTCATTTACACAGTGGCTTTTAGATTTAGGCGATGGAAAGCTGCCTCCTGTGGAAGGAAAGTATGCGTCATCAGTGCTTATTCCAAATGAAAGTGTAAGTCAAAATGTTGTTCAAAGCATATATAATGAAGTACATTCTATAGTGTATGTTCCCTAATGAGTATGATATGAACGCGTATCAATCAATCAGGATTGATAGCCGCGAGGCGCTCCGCGTCCTTTCAATATCAAGATTAAAATGCACTTGCCAAGGGAGGGGGAGCGGGAAATTTAAAAACACCAACCACCACTATTTGAATATTTAAACAATTTATTGAATTAAACACAATTCTTATCTTTAGATTTATCAACTAAAAAAAAATATCACTAACCTAAAACTAATCCTAGCCTAAACGCAAGCAGTCCTGATTCACAAACGTTATCGTGTCCTATCACTCGTTGCACGGAACACATTTCACTATCCGCGGCCCTCATAGCCGCGGTCGTGGTTGCCGCGGGTGGCTCCTCTGGCACACCGCGTCGCGTGCTTGCTGCGAGCGCGGGATCCGCGAGCCGCGCGCGTCTTGCCGCGTCGGTCGCGGGATCCGCGCCGTCATCTGGCGGGGGCGCGGTGTCCTATCCCAGGCCACGCGCTCTGTCCCGCCGATCGTCGCCGCTGCGTTGCATCGTCGGGAGACATCTGGTCTTCCTCCTGGAACTCCTCGTGGAGGACCGGCCGCCATCCGAGGCAAGGCGGCCATCCTCGTCGTCGCGTCTTCTTCTCTGCGGGTGGCGTCCCGGGGCTGATACTCGCCTCACCGGGAGGGAGGTCGGGGCGAACTGAACCGGGCTTGCCGCACCCATCTCTCTTCTCGCTGCCCAGGGAGCCTCTCCCCGCGCACCCCTTCTCCATACTCACAGCCCGCGCGGGGGTTGGATACGTCCGAAATATTCGCGCGTAAATATTTTCGGCGCGAAAACCATTATACCCGTCAATGTTCGTAAATTACTGCTTGCGTTATCACACCTAATACTAGCTACGAAATAGTATTTACTAACAAATCTTATTCTAAAATAACATTATCTTATTCTAGGGCAATAATATAATTTTTAACGCCGCCAAACAGGAATGCGTCTTTTGCTCGCATCTGTTTTGCCGGCCCAAAAAAAAAGGTCAACTTAAGGACGGAATTCCTAGAATAAAGCGATTCGGAGCGGCACAAATTAACGCGGTTATATCACCTTTTTTTTTTTTTTTTTATCCGCAGCCCCTTCTTAATTTCTTGGTAACGGCGCTCCGCCGCGTTCGCGCGCGCATGGTTTACCGCCGTCGTCCAGTGGAAACATTGCCAACGCTCTATGGCTGCAGTCCAAACACGGTGTCCGAACTGCGTTCCGTTATCCGTGACCACCGCCTTCGGCTTCGGGTACCCGAACCGCTGGAACACCTCGGTCTCCAGCAGGTGTACCAGCTGCGGGGCCTTGCTCGAGCGCAGCGGGAAGGCTTCCACCCACCTGGTGAACAAGTCGGTCGCCACCAGTATAAACCTTTTCCCCTGGGTAGACGTTGGGTATGGTCCCATGAGGTCCACCGCCACCACCTCGAACGGGTTACGAGCCTGGGTACTGCCTAGGTGGGCGCACCGGTTGTGCGCGCGTCGTCGCGTGAAATAATTAAACATTTGATAATTCGTTTAAATTAATCCGTCTCCATCTATCAATAAGTTGCCTTGTCAAGGAAGGTGGAGCGGGAATTTCAAACACTCTAGCACTATTATATACATTTATTACAAAAAAAAACAGTCAAATCTTACTCTAGAACACTATTACTAACTTTATAGCTAATCTTAACCTAAGCACAACCCGTTCCTACTCCCACATAAGTTCGTCGTGTCCTTTCACATTTTAGTCCACAAAAAAAAACACATGTTCACTAGCGGAGACCCTCGTTGCCGCCATCTGGATGCCGCGGGTGGCCAGCCGCATGGGGAGCGCCCGTGGTCCAGATTTTGGCGCGGGATTCGGCCGGAGTCTCGCACGTGGTCCAGGCCGCAGAAGCACGTCCAGAGCGCTGCAGACCGCCTTCTCCTCAAACGACATTGACGGCGCCGCCCCGCGTTCTTGAGCGCGCGTGGCGGCGGCTCAGAGCCCGTCGTGGTGAAGCGGCCATCATCTGGAACCGTCCCAAGCACTGCGAGCCGCCTTCCCCTCAAGCGACGTTGACGGCGCCGCCCCGTGTTCTTGAACAAACATGGCGGCGGCTCAGGTCCCGCCGCCGAAGGGGCGGCCGCGGGCGAGGAGCCCGAGCTGTTGCGGCGGTGGCGGTCGGAACGAGACAAAGAAGGCGTTCTTGGCCCACCGGCTTCAACTCTCTGTGTATGCGGGGGAGGGGGGTAGCCTCCCCCACCCGCAATGGCACCCTATCAACCCCTGGC
Organism: Agrypnia vestita; assembly: GCA_016648135.1. NCBI lineage: Eukaryota > Metazoa > Arthropoda > Insecta > Trichoptera > Phryganeidae > Agrypnia > Agrypnia vestita. The sequence continues at coordinate 121,370 of JADDOH010003162.1, read as the reverse complement.
GGTGCGGGGTGGCAACCCGTGGTGCCGCGCGAAATTTAAAATTACCTAAACCTATTTTAAAATAAAACTTATATTCTAATTTAAAAAGGACGCGATGTGGAACGTCACATGCAGGTCGCGGACGCATCAAGTAAACGAGCGATACTGGTTCCAAAGAATGAACATGCTTGATTGGTTAACGAAGATGTACTCGGGCGTTTAGAAGGTCCAATCTTTACATTTTATTATGTGGATAGTATTAAAGATGATGGTCGTGAAATGCTATTATTAAAAATAAAAATGCTATTATTAAATTAACTACAAAATGATATATTTTTAAAATACATTCATTTATCATTTATTAATAATCATTAAACTAAAATGCTATGTAATTTATTAATAAATAAGACGCTGTAATTTTATCGATAAAAATAAATACAAAGAAGAATTCGATTGCTGTTTCATTTTTTGTATGTCACTGACAGCTACCATAGACAGTAAAACCTGATTTTTTCACTGAAACTTTGTGTCACTGACAGCTACCATAGACACTAAAACCTGATTTTTTTCTCCTCAATGTTGATGAATTCATTATTTTTAAACCAGCCAAACTTAAAAACTCAAAGTTGACAGCATCACAATATTATACAGTAACTGTCAAGAAACAAAAAAAGAAATATTGCTGCACAGCAAACACAATTGGCCGCGTAGCGGCCATGGCTGGCTGCGGAGCCGCCGTCATTGGCCGCGAAGCGGCCACAATAGCCGCCCGCAGGGCCTAGCATTAAGCAATCGGCGAAGCGGTTAATTTCTATGCAAAAGTGTTCTAGAACTTGATTTCTATCTGCAACTCTTCTAAATACCTACGACTGGTATCGATAGATTCCTCGTAACGTCTAGAACACAGATCTATCGATCGTAGAGTGCCGTAAGTTGAGGCGGTGGGAGGGAGGGACAATCAAAGATTGCGGACGAGTGTTTTTATTTTAAGCTTTATCTCGATAAATTATCGACGGATTTCTTTGTTTTGAGTCTGTTTGAACGTTAATTATATTGTCTATGTTTCTTTTATGGTCATTTATTACGTCAATTTAATAGGTCAAAAGTTAGTTAAGTGTTATATAATTAAAATTCTCACAAAAGTGCAAAAACGTTTTGAAGAATTACTCGAAAACTAGGAAGTTTTTGGGAATACAAGTTATTATAAAAAATATGAAGAAACATTTCAGCTATTCAAAAAGGCATATATTATTTCTGTAGAATTTATATCGACTTAATTATGGGGGCGAGGGGGGCGCGGGCCGTGGAGACCACTGCACTGCGAAAATAGGTTATTGTTTTATTTTGTGTACGTAATTGGAAACTTTATAGGTACATTTGTGTAATAATAACGCTTAATAATAATATAAGATTATGAAAATATAATAATTATTATTAATAATAATAATTAGTTAACACAATATAAATTTATTTATCAACGAATACAGGCAAGTTTTCTGTGTTATCAAAATTTTATTGATTTTAACACAATTTTCCGCTGTCTTCCAAATATAAGTTTGATAATTGGCCCTTCGAAGATGATGCACCAGCACTTCTTCGGTGTTGTGTAAAATTGTTATAATGTGATTCATTATAACATTTTTGAAATCTACTTAAATAATTTACACTAAAAGATATGTCCGGTCTCGGACCAGAACTAATATATAACAGTGCACCAATTAAATTTATATATTTAACATCCTCGTTTAAATTTGATTTTTCCAGTTTGAGATTCATTTCCATTAGGGATGGGTCGTCCATGTCCGTCCATCGACGAGACGATCAACTAGTTGAATTCGTCAACTAGTTGACGCGTCAACTTCGTTACGCGGACGTTCTATCTAAACATCGGGACGATGGTCAACTGTCTAGGGTTCGACGCGACGCTGCTCGACGGCTCAACCGTTGGCTATTTTTATTACGTTAATTTTTAAAATTTAAAGAAGTTCGAAGGAATATAGTTTCGGGGAAAGTAAAACCACTACTTGTGCTTATATGTAAAAAGAAATATTTTATTATTTATTTGTTTACGCACATTATAGGCTTTTACATATTGTTTTATATACTTCTTTCTATATATAATAAAGAAAGAAGTAGGTATACACAACAATATCAGGTGTAAGCAGAAAAATATAAATATAAACTACATATATAAGCAGTGAAAGTTTCGGGTATAAGCATTAAAATATGAGTTAAAAATTAAAAATATAAATAAGTACAAAGCAGTAATTTATTTATATATTTATTTATTTATTTAACGCCCTTATGGGCTTTTACAATATACAGAATAATTTATTTTTTTAAATAACATAAGACAGTTAAAATTAAAATACAGTTAAAAGTTACAATAATAATAGTTAAAAGTTAATAATAATAATAATGATAATACAGAAAAACATAAGAAAAACATAAAAACATAAGATAAAATAATAATAAAGTTAAAGGTAGAAATAATAATAGTTAAAGGTAAAATAGAAAGATTTATTGTCCATTTCCATTTTGTTGGGATGTAAACAATTGCATCAGCTTTGTCCTATAAACAGTTATACTATCAGCAAAAATGTCAGCCGCCTCTGTAATGTGTGTATAAAAAAATATATTAGGTACATATCATTACATGTGTACAGGGTTATATGGAAAACATTAATAACCTCGCAGGACTATATTCCTACCTTGATTATGAGTCGAAAGCTATCATGACCTAATATCAATAGTTATGGAGATATGCGACATCAAAATTTGAATTTTTTCAATATACATGACTTATTTTTTGGAAAACGTTGGACTATCACTACACTAACTCAAATCGATTACGAAAAATTCATTCGTTTCAATACAAGTTAAATAAAATGATAAAAACCTTTACATCTAGTTATTATCTATAAATTTATAAATAAATACATAATTTAAAAATACTTTACATTTAAGATGTTATCTAGAAATTTATTGAAGAATACATCTTTCAAAGTCAGGCTTTCACTTTGTGGTGACATTATTAATAAATAAATATATCTGTATTATTTGTCAACTTTAGTTTAAGGCTCAATCTGAGAAAAGGAACATTGTTCCCGAAACATGTAAAAAATCAATTAAAAGTGGTGTAAACAAAATTATAATAGATTTATTTTTTTATCTATAAAGTTGAAAATAGATCAACTAGTTGACGAATTCAACTAGTTGATCGTCTCGTCGATGGACGGACGTGGACGACCCATCCCTATTATATACAGTCAGGAGGCTCAAAAAAGCGATTTTTCAAGATTTTTTTCTGAGAAGACTTAAATTTATTAATGTGAAATTTTTTACACATTATGGTTACTTTTAACTGTATTTTAACATTTTTGTATTTGTAAAATAATAATTTTGAAAGATGCTATAGCTGATCTCCAGGAGCTCCTCTCAAAAAAGGTTACAACGATATCTCTGGACTGGATCATCTAAAATGAAAAAACCAAACGGATTTCGTCAAAGTAATGTAAAATCTTGTAATTAATCGAAGGAATAAGCAAAACATTTCTTTTTGACATAGTGACTACTTCTAAATAAATAAAAAATTGATTTTTGACCAAAATTTTGGCCTTAAATTGTTTATAAAAAAAAATATTTATCGGTGAGAAAAAACCTTTGATTAATCATTAAAAAATATACTTAATAAGCTTGTGTTAAAATTTGAGACTGATCGGTTGAGCTGTTTCCGAGAAATCTTTGTTGTCGATTTTAAAAAGACAGTTTTGAGAAAAACGCCTTTAAAGTTTCAAAAGCACTTTACGTAGAGTAAAAAAAATTTTTTTTCAATTTACATCAAGTCGTCTATTCCAGGGCCATACTTTCACTTTAGTCATTTGAATACATTAGAAGGGAACATTTAGAATGGACAGGTAAATAAAAAGTACAGCGTTTACAATAAGTACTCCGACACATGATTACAAATATGCGCGTAACTTTGAAAATAATCGCCGGAATGACTTGAATTTTCTGTGTGTTTACTTAAATACGTGAAAATTACGAAAATTAAATAAAAAAAATCGATTTTTTGATAATTCTAACTGTATATAACCCATTAAAAATATAATTTCCACCAAAATATATTTTATGTAAATCCATAATACACTCAAGATTCTTTGCTAAGAGAATGATATGAAAGCTCCAGCTCCTAAAACAGTTTCGTGGTAATGTTCACTATTACAACTGTATTTTGATGTTCACTCTTACAACATTAACCCTACAGTTGACGCGCCCCACAAGGAAACGTCATTGGTCGCACAGTGGACACTGGTCATCCATCTTCAAGTTTGTGTTTTCTGTAGTATTATGCCGTGTTGTTACGACCTTTCAGGCCGACGTTTCGGATCCTATTGCAGGGCCATCATCAAGGTGTTGTTGTTAGTGTGATGGTGCCATCTCCTATCGGAGGTCGGCGATCATTCTGGCGATTATGATTTTATTTACCACCTTATGGAACAACTCAGTCGAGTTACACTTATACCAGTCTCTCAAGTTACGCAGCCATGAAATGCGACGTCTTCCTACGCTTCTTTCACCACTTATTTATACACACTTTTAGGATGTATAATTTAGGTGTGTTTACAAAGTCAGCATAAAACCAAAAACAAAATCGATGTATTTTGACACATGGATAACCATTGTCATCCGCGCGACTTCAGGGTTAAAAGACCCTTATTTATATATTTTTTTATTTTTTATAGGTTGCCTGCACTAATTGGAAGCGTATATTAATGATTTTATCTAACAAATGGAATGACACAAATGTTCTTTCCGTACCGGCCTCTCTCGCACATTCCCCCGGAATGTTTCCCAACCTGGGAAATATCTCTGAAGCAGAACGAGGGAGCATTGTTGAAAACTATACAAAGCTTATTTTTGTCCGACATCCCTTTGAAAGGTTGCTATCTGCCTATCGGAATAAATTAGAAGATGAATCTCCTAGTGCCAGCTATTTTCAGGTGATAAAAATTCATTATTTTTATTATTCATTGTTTCTGTGATGCATTGACGACCCTAAGTAGTGTAATTTAAACCTAACTTATTAGAATGTAAAGACCTTGCTGGTAGTCCTCAAAATCTATCAGACATTATTTCTTCTTGATTTTAGCTATCCTCAATTACGTAGCATAAAGTGAATTTAGAAAGTATGTACTAAAGTTACTTAAGTGTTTGATAAAATAGTTATTCTTTTTTGTATATCAACTAGGTGTATATATATTTCAATTTATTGAAAAAAACATTTATTTATTATATGCATTAATACTCACATAATTTGAAAAAGTATCCTAAAAAAATGCAAATGTTAACCATTAAAATGGTCCAATACAATTTGTGCATAATTTTAAATCAACAATTGGGAAAAGGGAAACTATGCTTATGTATGTAAATACAAATTGCAAAAACCTTTTTTTTAAAAAAGACCTACACTAATTCATATGATTGCAGTTTAAAAAAAAAAAAGTTTTATGCCATCCATTTCACATGCATAATTGATTATGGATATTAGCACTAGGGATGGGTCGTCGACATATTTACCGTCGACGAAACGAACCGTCCATCGACGACACGATCAACTAGTTGAATTCGTCAACTAGTTGACGCGTCAACTTCGTTACGCGGACGTTCTATCTAAACATCGGGACGATGGTCAACTGTCTAGGGTTCGACGCGACGCTGCTCGACGGCTCAACCGTTGGCTATTTTTATTACGTTAATTTTTAAAATTTAAAGAAGTTCGAAGGAATATAGTTTCAGGGAAAGTAAAACCGCTACTTGTGCTTATATGTAAAAAGAAATATTTTATTATTTATTTGTTTACGCACATTATAGGCTTTTACATATTGTTTTATATACTTCTTTCTATATATAATAAAGAAAGAAGTAGGTATACTGTAGTATATAAATAAAAAATTATAAATTATTTTTGACATCTACTGATTTCATATTTAAATTCCCTTCCCAATGGTGGGAAGGATATTCCTGAACCAGCTCATTTGGGAACATTGCTCAATCTTCAGGGTAATTCAGGTTCACGAGTATATTTGGTGGGTATCGGGTAGTAAAAGAAAGAAGTATGTTGAGTACAATATTATATTAGAACAAGTTTTTGTAAATGGTACAGTTGTAAATACAAGAAAAATGACACTAAATTTTCTCATCAATAGTTGTAAATGCAAGAAAAATGACACTACATATACATAACCGCTTTAAAAATTTAGTAACCTATAGTTAATCTGCTTAAAATTAATTAAGAATTAAATTCTTAACAATTGTTTTACTTCAAGCAATGTACAGGTTAAGACAGAACGCAGGACACTAGAGGGAGTCAGATGTGAAGTTCACAGAGATTAACTACTTTTCACCTGTTATTTGGGGGATGGCCACTCTTTGACATAAAAAGGGGTGATAACACGAGAAACAATGGTTTCTTTTCTCCTACTTGACTTGGAGAGGGCCGCCCTTAGTCAAGGTCGGCGTTGGCCGGCTGGTGTTCGGGAGACTCGTCAGGAACAGCTGTATTTATTGTACGATTGTACATTGATATCGATCTTATAGTACAAATTCGTTGTTATCCGTTGGAAAACTTTTACAAATCCACTGGTTGGCGACGCCTTTTATTAATTATGATAAACAACTGTATTTATTGAACGATTATACATTGACATCGATCTTATAGTACAAATTCGTTGTTATCCGTTGGAAAACTTTTACAAATTCACTGGTTGGCGACGCCTTTTATTAATTATGATAAACAACTGTATTTATTGAACGATTATACATTGACATCGATCTTATAGTACAAATTCGTTGTTATCCGTTGGAAAACTTTTACAAATTCACTGGTTGGCGACGCCTTTTATTAATTATGATAAACTACTGTATTTATTGAACGATTATACATTGACATCGATCTTATAGTACAAATTCGTTGTTATCCGTTGGAAAACTTTTACAAATTCACTGGTTGGCGACGCCTTTTATTAATTATGATAAACAACTATATTTATTGAACGATTATACATGGACATCGATCTTATAGTACAAATTCGTTGTTAACCATTGGAAGACCTTTACAAATTCACTCAATTATTAAATAAAATCACAATATCGGCGTTTAAAACACTATTTCCATGATTATTTTAACCTTTTACTCAGCGGCGACGGCGGCCATTAAAACTTATGCGATTTCGCCGGCTATAGGTACGCAGTAAACGCTGGAACCATCCACACAACACGGAAGCTTACTTGCCGCGAGACACTTTACACATTCGTACACATAATATCAATAACCATGCAAATCCTGCGTCAATTTCCGGACTATTTACACGACAAAACCCGAGCGGTGTCCTTTTGCGATCGACCCGATGACAGCCCCGTAAAAAGATGCCATCGGCGCGCGCATCGCACGCCGAGAGAGGTGCGCGCGCAGGCAGACGCTAGCCTGGCGCAAAATGGCGGAAACTTCCAAATCATTGTCAAAGATAAAATATCAAAAGATCTATGACAATACACAACAATATCAGGTGTAAGCAGTAAAATATAAATATAAACTACATATATAAGCAGTGAAAGTATCGGGTATAAGCATTAAAATATGACTATAAAAATTAAAAATATAAAGTACAAAGCAGTAATGTGTGTATAAAAAAATATATTAGGTACACATCATTACATGTGTACAGGGTTATTTGGAAAACATTAATAACCTCGCAGGACTATATTCCTGCTTTGATTATGAGTCGAAAGCTATCATGACTTATATCAATAGTTATGGAGATATGCGACATCAAAGTTTGAATTTTTTCAATATGTCTGACTTATTTTTTGTAAAACATTGGACTATCACTACACTAACTCAAATCGATTACAAAAAATTCATTCGTTTCAATACAAGTTAAATAAAATGATAAAAACCTTTACATTTATTTATTATCTATAAATTTATAAATAAATACATAATTTAAAAATACTTTACATTTGAGATGTTATCTAGAAATTTATTGAAGAATACATCTTTCAAAATCAGGCTTTCACTTTGTGGTGACATTATTAATAAATAAATATATCTGTATTATTTGTCAACTTTAGTTTAAGGCTCAATCTGAGAAAAGGAACATTGTTCCCGAAACATGTAAAAAATCAATAAAAAGTGGTGTAAACAAAATTATAATAGATTTATTTTTTTATCTATAAAGTTGAAAATAGGGAATTTTTAATAAAATTTAATTAAACCTAAATTCAAGATTATATTACATATATAATAATTAATGTTGGACTCCGGAATAAGGACCATAGTTAGGTATATAAAATTTTATTCCCTACAAGTTTGTTAATCATTTATATGCAATAATTAAATTTTACCATCCCTTTTCAGGTAGACATAAGAAGTCGAGGTCGATCGAATAAAATATTGATTTTAGAAAAATATCTAGCCGACCTGTTAATTAATAATAGTTCAATAAAAAATAAAATAATTAAACAGAATTGTTTTATTTTATACAGCGTAAAATTGGGAATTCACCGAAACGTCGCACGTGCACATCGCAAAAAATCAAGTAAAAAATAATAGATAATAGCTTATTCAGCCTATCTCTCCTTTCGCATGCATTCAAATTTCAAATCTCTGTCATAGTTTGTGTACACAGATCTGCACTCTATGATCGTGTACTTTAGAGTTGAAATGAAATTACCCGTCGAGCCATCTATGGCGCCTACAAGTCGACAGCGAGAGATGAGAGATATATAAACGGAGACGTTTTGTCTTGCTCTCGCTCGTTGCTTTGCATTACGTTGAATCTCGAATCGTCCACTGTCCAACGTCAACGGTTGATTTCAACTAGTCCGTCCATTCAACGCCCATCCCTAATTAGCACGCAACCAATTTTGATGAGAAATCATTTTTAGTTGGGGAGCAATGTTATTGTGATACTGTATTAAAGAACAGTGTCACATACAGAACTAATAATCCACAATGGATTGATTGAAAGATATTTATAGAAAGATCCGACTCTTGTGATTTTTCTTGTGAGCGATTTTACCAATATAATTACATATTATGGAAGATTTAGAACAATGATTAATTGATTTATTACTTCTGAATTGATAACTAACTAGAGCTTACTGACTAAAATACTAGTACTCATGAGGACTTATTGATCCATGAATTATGTATATTTTGTTTGTCTTTCAGCAAAGAGTGGGACGTATGATAATTAAAAGGTTTCGATCAAATCCTGTAAATTCTTCTCTGAATTATGGTAATGATGTGACGTTTGAGGAATTTGTGGAATTTTTAACATCTCCTCTGGTGGGATCCCAAGATCCTTATGCAGTCAATGAGCATTGGGAATCTATCAATCACCTATGTCACCCCTGCACCATTAAGTACAATATTATAGGTAAGCATTCAACTTAATATTTCAAAGAGTGACTTTATGTGACACATTCTTTACATTGTTTATCTCAAATTTTCATTTTTTATCTTGATTCAAATATTTTAATATTTTCGGTAAATATTTAACAATTTGTTTTTTGGTATATGTATTTGATAAATTCTTATCACCCGATACACATCTTCTGGGCTATCACACCACATGCTGTATGAATCTTGATTAAATTGAAACCGTTGCATCATTATTTTATTTGGCATTTTTCGTCTTTGATAACACATATACACAATATATCTTTGATAACACATATGCACAAGATAGTACAGTTGTAATTTTATATAAGATAATTCCTACAGTGATTTGTTATAAATTTATGTTTTTTTATAAATATGAATATGTATTTATTTTCTATTAATATTTAACAAATTATTAAATCCTACATCATGAAATTTGAATTTTACGTTTCTAATGTAAAAATTTTCAAGTTTCGTTAAAGTTTCATGCAAACCGGTACTATAATTCCTCACCCTAAAGCCATGTATTCACTAGGGGACAAATCGCAAAACATTCCACGTGGCATGTCTCATCAACATCTACGCTCATGTTTCGGGGACAATGATGCGGTCATTTGACGTCTACACGGTGTGTAGACGTCAAATGGACTCACATATCACTTGTTGCGGAAATGTCACCCGATGACAGCTGCGCATCTATTTAGACTTGTCGCCTGATGAGGTTATGATGACAGCTGCGCATCTATTTAGACTTGTCGCTCGATGAGGTTATGATGACAGCTGCGTATCTATTTATTTTAACAAGTTTATTGAAACGTAAGAGGAGAAAAAGGTGGTGAGTGTGAAATTATTTACTGCAAAGAAAAAGAAGGATGGATATTTTATGCGATCTTCGAATATCTGACGGATCTTTTGTCAATTTCACTCGAATGAAAACAACTGGTTATTACAAATAATCGGGCCTTCCATAGCCAAGCAAGACAATATTAAGGAACGCTGTTGGCCCTCACATCATTTTATTTTTATATTCACGTTTTGAAGTGTCCCACAAAATTGTACGGCGATGAGTTGGAGAACAATAATTTTGTTTCCCCACATTAATGTCAGTTGACAGATATTTGACAGACAGTTGACAGACAGCCCATTCATTCATTCACTTGTAAACATACCACATGCTATTTTTATCGATTGTTGCACGGTATGATCGATAATACTGAAATTATGCAGAGCATTGGTTTGTATGTTCCTGATAATTAGATGTCGTCATAGTAGACATCGTCAGCATAGATTATTTCACATTCCAATAAACAGGACCAACCTGCCGATGGTTATGCCTGTTGGAAGAGCTACAGCTAAGCCGAACAAAATCGCTTTGGATATTGATATATTCCATGTGTCTGAAGGGGTTTTCCGAAGCAGGATTCTCCTACACCTTTGACCAGATATTCATCCGTATTCTGAAGATAGCAATGTCTGGATCTTTATCCCAACACTTAATAGACGATAATAAAAATTAAAAATAGACGAGACATAGCTTTACGTCGGTGTTTGTTTCTGTACGTTTCTACATGAGAGAGATTTAGAGCGAGGGAGAAAGATGTAAATTGTTATCTGTCATATGTCAAGATGGAAAAATTTGAATACGCAGTAACACGGTCATGACAATTTTAATCATAATATTTCATCTGGATGCTGTAGATGAAGGAATTAATACGTTTGTAAGAAACAATCTTTCTTATGTCATCTTTTAATACAGTGTTTTTGAGCCGTAGAATGCAAAATCCACTCTGGACGAATTTTGAAAAAATGAGGTTAGATTGTCATATGGTGGAGTATCTACAAATCTATCGAACATTGAGTTAAAAACACCACTCCATTGCGTTAATAGTGAAAACAAATCTTAGGTTGAGTTGTAGAGGTGCTGTTTGTGATTCTTTTCAAGGAATCGGTTCTTTCGATTCCTTGATTCAAAAGGAATCGATTCATTTGATTCGTTCTTTTGAACGATTCGGTCTTAAAATGAGTCGTGTAGGTACATACCGGTTCTGATTCTTTTTGAACGATGAATCATGACGAAATCGGTCTTTTAGAGCATCGGGTACGGGTAGGTAGGAGTCGGTCATTTATCAGTGTGTCGGTGAATCCGTTACCCGTTGGTCCCGTTGGGTGTATTAAATCTGTCAAGTGGACACGATAATTTACTTTATGACATCGTTAATGTTTGGTACATAATTTGTATTTTGGTTGGTACTTACGTTTTTTAAGTCGACGCTTTATATATTTGATTTACGCTTTAAGCAAAACGTCGAGACTTTAAAAATAATTAACATTGCTTTGTAAAAATCGAAAATGCTATTAAATAATAAAACACTTCAGCAATAAAATAGTTTAGTGTGGAGAAAGTGTGTAATTATCATTTTCATATAAAAAATATAACAAAAATGTAGAAATATTGAGAATAAAATAACATTCATTGCTTAATAATAATAATTTATAATTAATTACGAAAATACACAAGATTTATTTTATTTTTATTTATAGGCGTTAAAAAACAATTTCATTTAATATTAACAAGTACTAAAAATTTTGTTTTGTGTTCTCTTAGCTAAAAATAAAAAAGGATTTTTTTTTTTAATTGTTACAATAACTTGACAGAAAAAAAACAATCATATTTAAAATGGAAAATAAAATATTAAAATAAAAATAATAACAAACATCAAAAATACTAAAACGATTTATGTATGATCAAGGTATATTATGATCATATATATATAACAAGGTATATTATGGTATAGTATGATCAAGGTATATTAGGAAGTCGAAAAAAAAACTGTAAAAATAATAACATATACTTGTACATCAAAGTAAATTAAATATTTATGTCTCAAAACAAAATAAAAGGCATTAGCAATACAATATTTTAGTGTGGAGAAAATGTGTAATTATCATTTTGATATAAAAAATATAACAAAAATATAGAAATATGAAGAAATAAAATAATATTCATTGCTTAAAAATAATAAATCATAATTAATCACGTAAATACAAATCATTTATTTTATTTTTATTTATACCAGTATAGGAGTTAAAAATAAATTTAGCTAAAAATTAATGTATAAGAATGTTAAGTTATAAGAAATCTAAACCTCCCAAAAACTAAATAAAATAAATATCTTTTTTTAACTTGTCTCCTTATACACAGAACTGTGCATTCAAAGAGATTGTCGATTCCTTAAATAAATACAATACACGTTACTTTCTGAATGCTCTCCGGTCTCAGACTTGGTGGCGATAAATTATTTTAAAGTGTCAAGCCATTCCAAAGTGGATCCAAGTTTCAGAATGATGGGCCACCATACACACTGTACCTATAGTTGCAAGTCAAATTAATTATCACAAATCAAATTCATTTCACTTGTTACTTGTTATAGATAAGAATGAAGGTTATATTCAGGATATTTTTCTAAAACATTTTGTCTATCGTAATATTCTGATTGACTTACTTACCATCACGCCCTTTTTTTCCGTGGGGGTAGGCAGAGAGGATAGAGGCCCACACTATTCTGTCCTGACATACGACTCTCGCATCATCCACATTCATACATCTTCGCATTATCTTCTGATTAAAATAAATAATAATAACCCACATTTTCGTAAAATAACGCGAAAAGATAAATAAGTATTGATGTTCGCCCTTAAGATAACAAAATCCATACAAAACAAAATATAGTTTAAAACATAGGAAATTACACACACAAAAAAGGTTGTTGCTTTACTACAGAAGGTCTATTCTAAAACATCTACTGATACAGTTGTTTTTAAGTTTTAAATATTGAAAAATAAATTTACTGAATATTAAAAATATAATTAAAATAATACAACATAAAAAATAGAAATAAAGCAATTGAGCTTGAATATGGTAAGAAAAAGTAATAAAAGAATTTAACTTAAAGTTGAATATAGAAAAACACATACAACCATCGAACTTGATATAGAAAAATAAATAAAATAAAATAATTTAACTTAGAGATTCGAAACAAAAATACCAAGGTAGCTTTATTATTAAATACTATATATGATTAAAATCACAAACATTTTTTTTTTTGTACGTATTTATTTGCTAAACTTTAAAAAAAAAACTCCTATCACGTAATACTGTGTGTGTGTAACTTTACAATAATTATTTTGTGCGTATGTATCATATTTCGTGTTGAATAAACAATAAACGTGTAAACTCAAACGTATGCGATGGTGAATCACAAATACACCCAAAAAAGAATCACTAACACACGCAAAACTGAATCACTAACACAAGCATAAAGTATTTGGTGGATCTACGGTGGATCATTGTTGATCGCGTATTCGTATACCGCGATCAGCACACACACATGCAAAAAGGAATCGGATGCCGACCCGAAATTGAAAAGGAATCAAAAGAATCAAACCTTTTGGATCAAAGGAATCAAATCATTTGATTCTTTTAAATGATTCGTTCAAAATGAACGATTCGTTCATACCCGAACACCTCTATTGAGTTGCAAAACTTGCTTCGAAGAGTCGTGAAATACTGCAATGCGTAATTAAGAAGTGTCAAAATGCTCTCCGTTCATAAAAATGCGTAGCAAATTTGTGTTTCTCATATCTTACTAATATATTCATTATAATATATGCGGATCAATCGCCGCATTGAGAATTATTTGATTAAGCACACATTATTTTATTTACGATTATAAAAGTTTGATTTTTCATAGTTTTCCAACAGCGTTTCATCTTACTGCCCTTATAAGATGAAACGCGTCTAAAAAATTTAAAATGTAGAACTAAAAAACAAGGGTTTTTCTTTCCATACGTGTGATCGCACAATCTATTAAGGTGAAGACCTGATTTGTCCATTTCGATGAATCTAATCTTGCTTCATCAAAAAAGAAGGTGAAACTAAATTGATCACGGCCCTTAGAGGTAGAATTATAAATATTGAGACTTAAAATTCCTGAAATTGATATCATTAGGTCAAAATATTATAATAACGCTTCCGTCAATATCAATATGAAGAAAACGTGTGTAAGTTTTTACCAACTGACAATTTTATTTACAAACCTTTGTCGTTTAAAAATATAATTAGCGCCTATCTTTGACATATGTATATGTACCTTGGGTACAGAGTTAAGGGATGTCACCGATAAATCGGTTTCGCTAATTTCACGTTCCGTCATTTTTGCGGTAGGAACTTTTCTGCATTTGGGACAAAAAAGATTTGAGATTATAATAATAGTAATAATTGGACAATGAACGAACATTTTCGGTGTCGACTAATTTTTGCACAAAAATTAGATCATCATTAGATGATAAGTCCCTCACAGCGTTAATTTCCTTAAAATATTACTATATAATAAATTCTTAATTAAGAAAATTACTTGTGTAAAATACTCTCATATGTTATTTATCCTCGTTTCTTTTTTGTCATACGTATTTGCATTTTTTTATTTCTGCGTGTAATTATTTATATTAAAATTATATTATATTAATTAAAATTATTATATTAATATATATATATATATATTAATATAATTAATATATATATAATTTTTTTATCATATATATACATTATTATTTGCAAGAAACATTTTAAAAATGTTTTTTTTTCGTATATATAATTTTGGACCCGAATCCGCCGAGTTTCCAAAATATTGGACCCGGACCCGGCGGGTTTCAAAACCCCGGGTTTTCAGAAGCCTTAAATTGGGCCTCCTGGCCTGGTGAAGCGTAAAAAAATAATTGAAGTGAAGCGTAATAAAATTATTATAACTTTTTAACACATTCATTTTAACTAGCACCCGCCTGACCAGTCAAAGTAGGCACTATAAGTTTTAGGACAACCTAATAAATAAAAAATGTCGATTCTTACGAATGTTAACATCCCTTCTATCTATTGTGAATAACTTAACTTTTGTTTACGTTTTAGAGCTTTCTGATTGGTTGAATTCATTAATTCTAAATCTGTCAAACTTAAATACGTCCCAATTGACGGCGTCACAATGTTATACAATTAGCTGTCAAGATCCAGATATTGCTTGAAGATCCAGACATCGTTATTTTCAGAATCGGACCGTATATATGTTATTTTTAATTGATTAAATATTTTTATTTAAATATATATATATATATATATATATATATATTCTAATATATTACATCTATTATCAGTAATATATATATATATCTACTATCTATATATCTATATATCTATATATATAATATAATATATATATATATCTAGTATTTGTGTTTGGTTGTGTACTTGTTGGTCCTTGTGTTGGGACCTCGCCTCGTGATCAATGGTCGCGGGTTCGAATCTCAGCCCAGACAGGAGGTAGTCCTATTTTCAATAGCCACAAGCGTTTAGCTTAGTTTGAAATAGTAAGAATATTTGATGTGACAACTATTCCTTGTTTCGCATCTCTATTTATTTTTTTAAAAAAAAAAAAAATATATATATATAGATATATATATATATATACATATATATATCTCTCTATAATAAATATATATATCTATATGATATATGTAGATATATATTTAAATAAAAATATGTAATCAATTAAAAATAACATATATACGGTCCGATTCTGAAATATACCTTCATAATATGTATGCATTAAATTTAAGTTTGTATGTACATATTATCGAATAAATAAATGAATTGAATTGATTTCTATTTTTTTTCCAAAATATACGTCTACAAAAAAGTCATGCTTCAATGTACTGCATTGCACGCGCCTGAGAAATAGCAATATTGCTTATTTCAGAATACGGCCGATTCTTTGTTCGAAATGTTGGACTGTTGGAAAGAAGACCAATTTTGTCATTATTCAGTAACATTCTATATTTCCGTTATGTTTGCAGTTTTGTATTGGAAACACTGATATCAAATTGACAAATAGTGTGAAAATGCTGTTAATAAAATTAGTCCACACCTGATCTAATTGGGCTGAATTCGTATGCGAAGGTTAAGTGGAAGGGAAAGTGGAAGCGTACTAGCTACGTATAGGTCTTTTCATATAAGCTTGAAATTGAGTTAGTGTGGGTACAGTGCGTAATCCTCGCATTGTTTCGTTCAACTAGACTGCTTCAGAAAGATCATCGAGTCTCTTGTCTATGATATTATCTTCAACCACATTAAACACAAAATTGCCCCACTCCAACATGCCTTCTTCTCACGTCGTTCGGTGACCTCGAATCTTCTGATATATTCGCAGTTTATCAGACACGCCCTAGACAACCAACTGCAAGTGGATTCTGTCCACACTGACTTTGCCTGTGGACTGATAAAACAAATCAATCCCTTCTGGTAATTCTCAATTTGGCATTTGTGGACTTCTACTAAAATGGCTCAAAACTTACATCACAGAAATAATCCACATAGTAGCCGTAAGTGGCCACAAAAGCACTCCATTCTACACTTTGGACCCCTTCTTTTTCTTAATATTTATTTATTAACGACATATATGAAGTCATTAAATATTCAGAAATATTACTTTTCGCCAATGACCTCAAAATCTTTAAATTCATATCCACCACTTATGACTGCCATCTTCTCCAAGATGACCTCAATTCCCTTCAACAATGGTGCACTCAAAACGATCTTTACTTCAATATCGACAAGTGCAACTCAATATCCTTCACAAAAAAACATAGACCCATATCATTTTTGTACAGCATTAGCGGGACAACACTAAATTCCTTACCATTTATTAAAGACTTGGGAATCATCTTTGACCAATCTCTCAAATTTAACCACCATGTAGACGATATCGCAAAACTCAATTCAATTCAATTTATTTAATAATATGTACATTACAAACTAAGTGTTCAAGGCATACATATTATGGAAGTATATATCAAAATAAAAATATTTGATAAATTAAGAATAACATAAAATCTGGTCAAAGGTGCAGGAGAATCCCGTTTCGGAAAACCCTCTCAGACACATGGAATATATCAATACGCAAAGCGATTTTGTTCAGCATAGCTGTGGCTCTTCCAACAGGCATAACCATCGGCAGGTTGGTCCTGTATATTGGAATGTGAAACAATCTATGCTGACGATGTCTAATGTAATTTACGGGAACATACAAACCAATGCTCCGCATAATTTCAGGATTTTCGATCATACCGCGCAACAAGCTTCCAAAACTCTTGGTTTTGTTCTCAGAATAATGAAAGAATTTTCTGATACTTCAGTGTCAATTACTATGTACAAATCCCTAATTAGAAGTTTATTAGAATTCTCATCAACGATCTGGTCACCCAATTACGATATCCACAATAATAGAGTAGAAAAAATCTAAAAAAAAAAATCCTTAAATCTTTGACATATCGACAAGGTCTAAGCGATTCACTTGATACACACAACAAGAGACTCAAAAATTTTCACCTAATCTCCTTAACCAAAAGATACTATCACAAATATACATTAACATCCCTGTCCGATCAATGAGGTCTCCAAGCTTTTTTCATTCTAAATTTTACAACACAAATCTAGGCTATTTCTCTCCTCTACCTAGAATGATCAACCACTATAACGAGATATATCATCCAGATACGGCAAACTTGATATATTCTTTATGACACAGGCTCAGTTCAAAAGCGAAATATTGATAACCTTTCACACATAACACACTTTCCTTTTTTAATTAATATATATTATTATTCTTAACTTTCCTAATATATTTTTTTATGTACAATGTACATTATGGGTATAGGACTAGAAACCAATTTTTACAATTCTTTCCACTCCAAATTTACACACTCGGTACTATAACCATACATACGATTTAAGATGTGTATTTTCCTTTTATATAGCCAATCTTTTAATTTGCTATTTTTTATTAATTCTATTATGTTTTGAATTCTAAACCAAAATTGGAGTAACATTCCTTAATTTTCCAATACTATGTTAGCTTATCTGTTGTGCTTTGTATATGCATTTATCTATTTTCATAAATCATTTCATTTTGACTTGCTGTGCGAAAATGTGATGACATTCCTTTATTGGGTGAATAACATTAATTGTTTTTTAAATTTATTAATATTATATATTTTTATTTTTAACCCTGTGATTTTAATGACAACTTTACTTGTGTAAATTTTTTTTTATAAATGAATTATCTATTATTTTTAACATTCCTCTCTTACATAAATTTTCTGTTTTTTGCTTCTTCAATTTCTTTGGAAGTGTTTATGTGTTCCTTGGATTTTTATGGTGTGTAAGGATGACATAATTACCTTTCAAACATATTTTTAGTCACGAAGTACTTTATAAACTATTGACTGAAATATTTGACGCATGCAGTTATTTGTTTTATAGCTGTCACTGGACTAATTTTTTTTTGTGTTGCCCCAATTTACCTTTAGAAAAAAATTACAAAAAAATATATATAATTTAGATAAATACATTTTATGAAAGATGATACTTAATTTTTTTATTTGGTATATTCGTGAGAAAAAGACGATTTATAATAATATTCACAATATTTCTTCAACAAATTGTAATAAGAAATTTAGTGCTGAATTATTATTACACACAAGAAATAGTTTTGGAGATAAATTGTATGACATCAATTATACTTGTCAGATATCAAATACTACATAGTAAAATTTGTAATTGTGTCTCAGATTGCTTATTGTTGAAAAATTATAGGTTTTGTTTTTAACATTACTGGAAAAATGATTGTCAATAAATAATGAATAAATGGATAATAAAATCCAAATTTATATTTACATATATTTGTACTTAGTATGATGGTAATCAATGTTTAAAATTACTCTGACAGATTTAAATTATAAAAAAAATATTTATTGTATTATTTACTTCTAATACTTATATTATTCTATTTTATATCTTTATATACTCTTTTATACTCTTATATATATATTATATAAATCTACTTATATTATTTTATTAATTACACCTACATGTTTCGGAAATACCTTTCCATCATCAGGGTGTTATATATTAATAAAATACTTACGATAGAAAGGTATTTCCGAAACATGTAGATGTAATTAATCAAATAATATAGGTAGATTTATACAAATAATACAATAAATATTTTTAAAAATGTCAATCTACAATGTTGCTTGAATTTACAATTATTTTTACATACATTTACAATTGAAAAAAGATTTAAATTATGTTTAAAATAAGTCACTCCAAACAAACAATGTTGCTGATTTGTAGTATGTATTTGTTTCTTACTACATACTAAATATGCCACTATCTTTTTACAATGCACCATTGTTGGTTTTCAATAGGATATGTGTAAAACTGTTTGATTTCCCGTTCCTACTTCCAATTAAATTTTTTGCATTCTATTTTCCGTCTATTATCCAGTGGTAATTAATTGCATCTTTGCTTAGATCATATTCACTTACATAAAAGTAATTTTGACTTATAACAGTTATGATGACAAATATATTGTTCTCTATAAATAAACCTTGATTAATTTATTTGCACACTAAAAATGAATAATCTGCACTATGAAATACATAATTAAATTACTGTTAGCAACATTGCATTGGTATTCTGCGACATTAGCCTCTTCGGGCCCATGGTATCATACATGATACTCGGATTTTATGTTCAAAATATATTTACTGGTTATGTTGTCTAACACAAGCTCAGGGTATCTAGTTAAATAAGAAACAGTTTTATGGATAGTGCACATTTTGACCTTGACAAATAAATTTTAACTGAGCTATTGACAAGTGAACTGTATACATATATCCGAATAACATATCGCACTCCCGCAAATATAGAGTCATATCTCAAAAAAGTGCATTTTACAAGAAATCGAAAAACGAAAAAAAATCACGTTTTTATTTTTTTTCTTTTTTCCTTTGGTCATTATTTTGAGTCTAATATATGGTTATATTCATAAAGAAACAAGCTTTTGTATGGTATGGAAGTCATTACATTGCCTTTTGAAAAATTTGAGTTATGACTCTTTTTTATTTCACTTGAGGTTTTTAAAATAAAATACTGTGAATTTTGAGTTATAACAAGGATTTTATTATTTCAAATCAGAATAATATAAGGAAATGACAAAATGTATAAAGATATTGAAGTATTTTAAGATTTAGTTTTTGAACAAGTCTTCAAAAAATGGTGCGTAATGTCGTGGAGTATGATTGTGCTGTAGCAGGCTCATGGGATCTTCTTTTTTTTCTCATTGAAAGGAATTTTAGCTTGAATAGGCAAGGACAATAATGTTTTCTGGCAGCCGTTCAGGAAGTTTGCGGACTATTATACTTTGGGAAAAACTGTCTTCTTGGTAGGAGTTTTTATAATACAGAATGTCGGGACTGTCCTTTCTCAGTTGTATTACTCGTGTTTCTGTTATTTTTATATTTAAACTAACACGTAGAGACGAGGTCAGGTGTTTCAGGTATATGAAGTCTTCGTGCGACATCTCATGGACCTGGTAGGGCTGTTCCTTTTTCTTGGCATCTTTGATTATTTGTAATACTGGGCAGGGACATATATCGGACCCGACTTCAAGCTTCGTTTAAGCTGCATTTCTCAATAAGAAAATGAACACAATCCCCTTCATTCTGGGTGTGTCCCTTTATCAAAAACTTATGTGTAATTGAATTTAAATTTTCAAATTTAAGAATAGCAAAAAGATACGCTGCTATTATATATTTATTTTTATTATGCCCACATAACACATTCGTATTCGATATAAGTTACTGTAATGATAGTCCAACGTTTCACAAAAAATAAGTCAGGAATATTGAAAAAAATGCAAACTTTGATGTCACATATCTCCTTAACTATTGATATTAGGTCATAATAGCTTGAACATTTTCGACTCATAATTAAGGCAGGAATATAGTCCTGCGAGGTTATTAATGTTTTACAAATAACCCTGTATATGTATCTATATGATATCTATTATGTATGTTCTGTTTTAACACCGCATACATGTGGTGTTAAAACTTGCTTGACATTTTCTCATATATGTAGCAAAATTTTTTTTATAAATATTTGTTTTGTGATTCATTTAAATTTAAGTAGTATTTTTGTAAACCAAAAATGGTGGATACTACTCAACAAATATTATGTATTAAGATATTATTTTACAATTATTGCGAAGTGAAAAATAATTTTGTAATAAATTGTCTTCCATTCTATTAATTTAAATGTGAAATCGGTTATTAATTAGTATGCATGTTGGTGCTGTAATGTATATAGGTACTTAAAAAGGTTAATTATTAAAGAAATGGTCTAACCATTGTAATTTAACTAGTCGTAATAAAATTATGGTTAACCAATAGACGATTTTATCATGGTGTATATATTACCAGATTATCAATTAACATAAATTTTTATTTTCAAATTAATTTTATACAAACAAACTTACTGATGGCTTGTATAAATAATTCTTTAAAATTCACATGAAAATTATTCACATTTAAAAATCTTTAGGATCATTTTACTATGGTTATAATGTGCTGGATGTATGTAAAATATTTTTTTATAATATCTGTCATTTTTTTTGTAATGTCTATTATTGTTTCCTGTAATATCTACCTACTATTGTTTTCTTTACATATTACCATTTAATCTCCTACCTAAAATCTATTACCATTTTCTGTAATATATATAATGTAAATAATTAGTTAGTATAAGAGTCATTTCTACTCTCAGTCTACTTTGTATCTATAACTATTTATTTATATTATAAGTTTTTCTGCCATTCTCTAACACCTGATTTATACATTCTTGATTATTTGATTTGAAATCAATCCATACAGCCAGATTTATAAACAACTATGTTTTATCTCCGCGAATGTATAATCTACTCGAATTTTTTAAATTTTACATAAAATTTTGATTTATTGCAATAATATTATCCAAGCATAATTACACTCTGTGTGAAATAAAAATTTATTAAACAAAACATGTTTATACAAGAATTTAAAAAAATATTCAAGCTGAATAATCAATTTTCTTTGTGTTCAAATTAAATAATGTTAGCTAATAATAATTTGCCTGTTAGTTAATTGTGTGTGCCATCCTTGATTATATTTTTTAAATTTATTTTTATGAATTACTGATATCATGTTACTTTATATAATATCACTTTCAGTAAATTATTGTACAATTAAGCGTATGTGAATAATCCAGAATAATAATTTGTGCATCCGTTGGATATTATTATTACAAATGTTGATTATGTATACCCTTGTTGTGTATCCTTGCCATAAGTATCGGTAATAAATAAACCAGTTTCACAAGCTCCCTGGAGCATGTTTCACATTTAGAGAAAGTCCAGTAGAGAAAGCGCAGCTTGCCGCCAATGTAATTTTAACTTCTCCACTAGCTTTTTTATGGATGCCACTAATTATTTGAAATTATTTTATTGATGTCATACTTGCCACAATAAATAAATTGCCATTGCCTAAAAAACTAATATTTAACATATTTCTCTAAACTTATACTTGCCCTGCTTGATATATAATAGTCATAATTATGTTGTGGTGCTCATACACGGATGAGATGTTGATCTTTCGTCAAGAAAATTTGGTGGTAAAGGTCTCGGTGTTAACCGAGTTATCTGCACTGTCCTTTAGGTGAGTTTTGAGTCTCGTCAATGTACATGCCCCGTTAAGACTTAACTGAGCTAGGTATGTAATAGGGTTATAGAATGTAGTAATGCAACGTGTGATGCAACGAATACTACTTTCACAAATATCAATCCTACCATTCGTCGAATACGAATACTTCAACAGGGTTATAAATAATACACTTTTTTTTACTAAGTGATTTAATAATTAAAATTTACCACTGGCAAATTTATGTTTAAAAAGCACAACATTTTTTTTATTCATTTGTACATTCCCAGCGGTTGGAAATAAATATCACTTTATTCATGCTTACGAGAGGTCATGTTATAAGATTTATTTCGAAATTTGTTTATAAGAGTTAACATTTTTACACGCAACATGAATGAAATGGAACATGGAAATGTGCACAGCCAAACCGTAATTTGCGTTGCGTTCAGTTATAAATAGTTTGTTTTTAATATTCGTGATGATATTCGGCGAATACGAATATTCGTATTCGTATTCGTTGCATTACTAATTAATAGGGAAGAGGAGAAATATGGGAGCTTAATAAGGACAAATGTAGCTTAAAGTACGTAATATTATATATAACTATTTATTGGTTTACTAAGGTACACAAATGGTCAGCAATTTTGTATATTAATTCTGACGTGAGTGATGATGAGTGTTCTAATAATGAGTGTCTAGGAGGATTTACTAGCGTTGTTGCCTTTTTAATGATAGTGCATTCTCATTGACATTAAATCAATTCTGATCCAGTTTTGAGAAAAACTCCCGAAAGATAATACAATTATTTTGGATATTTTTGAACAAAAACATAAATTTAGGGTTATAAAAGCAAAGGCAGCAATATCCCACTTAGGTGTTTCTGAGATAAATACAAAAAGCCTAACTACTCAAGGACATTTCTCTGGAATCTATGAAACCAACATCTTATTTGAAATAAGTTTTAAAACAATTGCCACTTCAATTTTCCTTTTATATATGTGTATAAATAAATATTTAACTTTTAAATATGGACATTGCTGTGTTAGCCACCAAATAGTGGACATTTCTGATTTTGCTATTTACATAATTGGATGTTGCTATTTTTACTATGATGTTTTAGTCTAAAATCGACATCAGCTGTCACTTTAGTACGAAGTGGCCATTTTGTCACGTGATACATGCTTGGAGATTGATTGGTTGAAGTGGATATTGCCGCCTTTGCTTTTAATAGAGATTTGGAAACATGATTTTGGAAGGAATAGCTATATTTCCTATAAAATCTTAATTCAGTACATTCTAAATTGGTAATCCTCGGTGACCGCATTGAAAACATTAAAATTTTTTTGGATATTGGTACCTTTGCTTTTATACTCCTCAATTTCAATAATTGATCGATTTTGGGTATTTGAAGAGTACTTGTCACATCAATATTTTTGCTATTTTCAAACTAATCTAAACACTTGTGCTATGAAAAAAAGACTCACTTGGTAGTCTTTTGAGTCAAAATTTAAACCTCTTTCCACTAGACCACTAGGCGGGTGTCTTAGCATTTGACTAACAAGCATGTCCAAGCCACACAAGTAGAAGGTATTTGAAATAAGATAATATGCAGATGTTTTGAATATTGAGTATGTGAAGAGAAAATATTTTCGGTGGAATTTTAATATTCTCATTATCTGCGGTACCGGAAGTTAGTTATGTTGAGTCTTTTTGAATTTTAAAATATTATGTTATATATATAAAATATAATATTATTCAACTTTTTAATATTATGATATACAACTTCTTATTATTATTATGATCTATATCTATTGTGACTGAAATTTTGGGCCCTTACTGTTAAATTTTCTATTAAATTTTATTTAAAAACAAAATATTACTTAATTTTGACACATAAAATATGATTTATTATTTTCCGTTAAATTTTAAAAATTAAATGGCTCGTTTAGGTAGAGACCAAACATATGTAATATTCTTATTTTTATTGCATATTAATTTAATTCATATTTTAAAGGACCCACTCGCACTCCACTGGACATAATAATAATTAATAACAACGCTTCCATGTAACATGAGCGGCTCGCTGATTGACCTGTCACTCACGGGCGCCCTCCCTAGTGGCTAGTCATCATCAGTGTTGTTGTTGTAATTCCAGCCTTTTTAGCAAGTTACAGACAGATAGATATTCGAAATTAGGATAATTGATAATTAATTTTGAGCACTTGTTAAATCTATGTCTGCTGAAAAAATTATTGATTAATCTGTGTTTTTATTTAATTATTCGGCAGTTCACAGACACTAACGAATTTAAAAAATGATATTAGCTGCTTGCCAGAATTTCTACCGTTATGTTTTAAAATTTATTTAACTCGCTCATGCACACACGATGTTATTTTAATAAAGTAAATTGTTCTACTATTTTTTTTAAAGATTAACATTTAAATTCTCAGCACAAGATAATCTCAAATTCAGAGATAGTAAATTTTTAATGCGAGAAAAATATCAAAGTGAGTAACGGAGTAATGTAGCATACGCAATATGTATTTGTTTTATTTTGTTACCATCTTTATAAATTTTATTTGTTATGTCATAGGTTCATATGAAAATTATTTTACGATTCTTAGTTATATTTTAGTTATCTTATTATCAAGTCTATTGTCTTTGCTATCCGTAATAATAATACAATTAATTACACATGAACATGACATTTATGAAATTATAATTGTGAGATTTGTACTTAGACACTATCACATTATATGCAATATTTTTGCTTCTGTGACTGAAATATTAAACTGTGTGTATATTTTAAATTGTATGTGTATAGTGTGTATATCCTGCATAAAATACGGCCATGGAGTCATCAGTATCTTAAGATTTTTTACTTAAGCTTCTTCATTTCTGTAATCTCATAAAGCATAAAATTTTCCTACAGCTTCTGATTTTTTATAAACATTGTGGAGTCCCAAATATGTATGTAGGTACTTAAAACACTGTCATTTGGTATATTATTAAAAAAAACATGTTGTGTTAACTAATTATGTTATGTAAAATAAATGTTTGACCGTAATCATCAATATGTTTACATTATTGTGAAATAGTTTACATTATTTTCCTAGGAAGAATTATCATAATCCTTTTATATTCTTTTAGCATAAATATGAAGGCTTCTAATTAGTAGTGAGATAAACTGCTAAAACAAATTAATATCTTATTACATATTTTTAAATATATTGCTTTACAAATTGTATACTCAAATTATCTTTAAATTTTTTTAAAACGGCAGGGAAAAGGTATGAAAAGAATTGCCATGTTTATTTACTGTTAATTATATTGATCACTGTTTCGATTACAAATAAATTTTATGTTTGTACCAGTATGACTTAGCAGCTTCTAGAACGAATCACTGTTAGCGATAGTGATTTAAATTGACTTACGGTTTGTGTTTTTGTCTGATCACTACCTATAGTAGCCTTATATTTACCATTAAGTAAATGCAGTACACCAAAGATTTCTAGTATTTCAGGGCTGTATCGATGCAAAATAGAAGTAAATATACTAATATTACCATTATTATTTAATATTTCTTAGGAAAATCTATCAATGTTTAATATGCAGTAGTGTTCGACCATACTAGTTATGTAGCTATA
This sequence comes from Agrypnia vestita, assembly GCA_016648135.1. Taxonomy (NCBI): domain Eukaryota; kingdom Metazoa; phylum Arthropoda; class Insecta; order Trichoptera; family Phryganeidae; genus Agrypnia; species Agrypnia vestita. Next base: position 94,676 of record JADDOH010003162.1, on the reverse strand, counting down.
AAGTTCTGACTTTATAGAATGAAAAATAACAAGTGTATAAATGATAAATACATTTATACTATCTTTATTCTCTGCGTCCGTACCTTTATTGTGCAGATTTCATTTATGCTGTTGATAATACAACTTTGTACTGATTTAAAATCAATGAATAAACTATTTTTACAGTAAACGATTGAATGTTTTTTTACACATTAATATTAATAAAAAATTATTTTATATTAATAAAAAAAATGGTTGTCAAAGCTGTTTATATTTCAATAAAACCTATTTGAATGTAAAATGCTTTTGTTTTCAATGCCCTAATGTAATCAGTATGTTTTTTATACAAAAGTCACCACCATATCCACACAAAAATGAAAAAGGAAGACAGTGTTTTCTGAAATCAATTAAAAAGGAAAACATTCCAAAACATTTCAACATTAAAATAATATTTAATAATGGTGCAGTATGCTTATATACTTTCGGAATTGATATTAAAAAATAATTTAAGCACAATAAGTTCACTGTCAGCTTATTTGTAAAATGTATAATTTCTTATAATATGCATTTATTATACTTACAAAGTGTAAATTTCGATAATGAATACAATAACTAGCATAACTTATAATTAGTGCATACATATACTAGTTAATGTATTCTTCTCCTAGTGTCAGGTCCCTCCAATGTTGACTATCACTTGAGAGTACATACATCTCTCTATCTCTAGCGGCTTGAAACAGCTCTTCCACCGTACTTATTCCTGTCCAATCTCGTATATTACCGAGCCATCATCTACTTCCTGCCGACACCCCGTTTTCAACAGTTAAAGTATACATCATCGAAATTTAACACTTTAATAATGGAAATTTGCACAATTTATTGTCATGCAGACAATATAAAATGCACAAATTTTTTTTTTTTTTAAATAGAGATGCAAACACCGAATACGTGTCGCATTAACATTCTAACTATTCAAACTAAGCTAAAAGTTTGCTTGTACTACGAAAATAGGATTTTCTTTGTGGTGTCCTGGAATGAGGCTCTAACCACCAACCACCAGATCACTATGAGAGTGTCATGACTACTACTTCCTTGTAATAAAAAAAATGTAAAAAAGAAATGGTAAGATCCCTTATCCCTTATTGATCATTTCATTTAGAAGTTGGAATAAATGATTTCTATTGTCATATTAGAGTAGAATTATATATTTACTAGCTGTGCCCGCGCGGCTTCGCACGCGTAGCTTTTTAGAACCCTGTTTGTCTCGTCATAGAACTTTCGTGAACCTTCTAGAACATTCTCCTTCCAGAACTTTCAAGAAATTCGAATGTACAGGAACCTTCTAGACACACCGACATATTCCGCCACTCAGTTTAGAATCTTATAGAATTTTTGGGAATTTTCTAGAATCTTCTCCTTCCAGAACTTTCTAGAGCAGGTTTTTCCGGAACCATCTAGATTTACCGACACAGTCAGCGTGCCTATTTTGAAACAATCTGAAGCATTTGCGGCCTTCCCATAACAAAACAATGTGCTAGAAAGCACATTTTCGTCACCCACGCACAGCCACCCCCACCTAACTCGCACATTTTCGATGTCTAAGGGCCAAGGGCTATCCACCACCATAACCACCGGTGGGTGGTTGTGGAGAAAACTTGGCGGGTAGGGAAACACGGGTTCCTTTTTATATGTATATATTGATTATATCTTTGTATTTTAAAATTGATATTGGTATATCAGGAGGCCGACACATTTCTGGAGGTGGTTAATCTAATGTTACGAATTATACGCATTTCTAAGGGAACTATAATATTTCCCATTAAAGTTTTAAATATCTTCAATGAATTGATTGAATGAATGAACTCATTGATTGTTTTTATGTAACTAACAATAGATTAAATTGTTAACATAAGTGAGAAATATCACCCATTCTGGTCATTAAATTTAATGAAAAACATAAACTATGGTATCTCGCATAGAAGTTTGCGTTTTTCACCCAATTTAATGATCATCGTGAACATCCTCTTCAATGTTAATACTAAATCCATCAATAATATCTCCCATCCTCTTCGATGATAATTAAAGTGAAACATATTTACTGATACTGCCATTTTTACACGCCTAAAATCATTAGATTATGGAGATAACATGTGTCACGGCAGTTATTAATCATTCTTTTAGAAAAAACACAAAATAGTTTGCCAAAATTTTTTTAAACTACTGATCGAGGAAAAATATTTTTCAAGATTTTTTTATGATCTATTATTTATTAAATCTCACTTATTAATTATAATTTACTCTCTGCCCAGTGTTTTCATTTTTTTATGGACATTTGTTGAATTTTATGCCAAATGCTAAAAATACACTATTTCCTGGATTGCAACTCTTACGAAGTCAGACAGACTTCTGGAAAAGAACGCTGGGCAGTCCCAGACAGTGCCCCATGGACAATGTACTAGCTGAAGCTAGGGCGGAGAGAGGGATGGGAGCAGATGGCATGGATCGGAAGAAGGGTAAAGGCATCATACAGGAGGTTAGAACTCTACAAGTGTTATACGGCCATCAGAAGTAAGTTACTATGTAATTGAAAATTTTTGCTATCAACAAGGATGCTACCATTTGTGGTAATGTAAGCAAATATTTTCTGAAATTTTATAGACTTAATTTTTAAAACATTTTTTAAGAATGTTATAAGAATGTCATATATGTATAAATATTAATATGATTTATTATTTATCATAAAGTATAAGGAGGTATACAATTCCATATTAACAGAAATGTTTTAAACCTTTTGAAGTTTTATTTCTGTTAAATTATATTTATTCAATCTACATATTTATATATTTGTAGCAGTGACACCGCGATACCAATAAATGTGTACAGTGATGTGCTGATATGGGTTTGCATCGGCTTTGTCGAGCCAGTTGCTAAAATTATTTTGGCTCGAAGATCTGGTTCTTAAAATACAGATTTTTTAAAATTATCATTGTGGGTTCTGTCAAAGGCACGTGACTTCTGAAGAAGTTGATTTCCACTCGTTTGATTGGAGTCTCCGTGTTCTCTGCTGTTGCCACTGTTTACCAGTGACTTCGTGGGATTTCACACCATTTGTTAAATCATGGCTCAGAAGTCACCATCACACAGCAAATTACAGCCAAATAAGACCTGTCATGTTAAAGTCTCGAACAAAAATCCAAATACTATTCGGAATGAATTTAAGTAATGTATAAATTATGTCATGTAAATAAATAATTTTGTTACATATGATAATATTTTTTTTTATTTGAAAAAAAATTGTATAAAATTTGGGGGGGGTGATGTTTAGCAAAGTGCGAGTCGGTTGATAGAATTTTTGCAACACATCACTGAATATGAACTTTTAAATATATGTTTACAATCACTATCATTATTCTCTTATATAAATTTTTTATTTTAAATTATAAATTTAGGTTTGCGACTTTTATTGATTTGTAATTGACCTGTCCTATTAGATCTAGTGGCAATGGACACTTATTTGAGGCGTTGCTTCTAATTTCAAATGGCCCATCACCAAACAGAACCACTGAAATAAAAAAAAACTTGGTGTAAAAATATTCAAATGTAATCTTAAAAATATAATTGGGAAAAGATATGCCAAAGGTTGTACCTGATATTCCATTTTTGAGGAGTATGTTATTATTGTTGTTTTTCAGGATGAGAGGTTTCTGCTCGTCCACTGAAGTTACTTTCAGAAAGGCATTCGATGGATGGATGTCCAATGTGAAAGCAGTTCCAAGGAACTTTATTCCTTGGAAAATGAAATTTGGTTTAGTTATGAATTTATTTTATATTTTTTAATCTTGTCAAATTTCGTGAAACCATTTTTGTGAAACGTGGCTGAATTTAACAACTGTTTGGACGAATCGACTAGTTAATACCACTGGCATTACTTTCCTCCCATATTCCACTTGTCCACAATAACAATATTTTTAAACAAAATCAATTTCAAAGATACAGAAAATCGAAAAGATGTTTGTTTTTTTGTTGTTTTAAAATAGAATTTTCTAGTGCTGGGAGAATGCATTTTACCTATGTTAATCATTAAATTTAATAATGAATTTTATATATATACTTGATAAATAACACATTATACCATTGAAACAATGTACAGGGTATCTCTTATTTAGTAGCAAAAACTTCGGAGAATCTTTCTCATTCAATTTTGAATAGAAAATATTCTTTACACTTTGGATGAAATGTCAACAGTTACGGAGCTAACATCAAAGTTTGCATTTTTTTTTCAATATTTCTGGCTTATCTTTTGTAAAATGACTATCATGAAAGTAATTTATATCGAATTTGAAAAATTCAAAGCAAAGTGAATGCTGAAATAAAAATAAAATAATGAAAACCTTCCAGACATTTAAAAATACTCTTCGTAAAGGTTTTGTCATTTTAACTGACGTGTAAACACTAATAAATTTAAAATATTCCATATAAGTTATTATAGTAATAGACCAATGTTTTACAGAAAATAAGTCATATCAGTAAAATAAGAAATATTGAGAAAAAATGCAAACTTCAATGTCGCTTACCTCCACAACTGTTGACATTTCACCCAAAAAATAGAATATTCAAAATTGAATTAGGAAGATTCCCTGAAGTTTTTTCCTATTAGCTACGAGACACCCTGTATATATTCTAAAATAAAACAGATTTTAAATCCTTTAAACTAATTTTGAATTTGGAGTATCCTTGATCGACAAGTACCTACCTACTTACCACACTAGGTAAGTAGGTATTTACATACTTTTTTAGTATTCAAATTACTGATGGAAAAAAAGATTTATGGTCACTTTGACATGTACATATGAATTCAAAATATAATTTATTTTTCTATTTAATTATCATTGATTTTGTTAATAAATTAATGTTATTAAAACTGTTAATTTTCCAACATCTGTTGACATATTATTTAAAATAATGATGTGTACTTACAAATTATTAATAAAGTAGCTATTATTTTAATCCAAAGTAAAATTATGTGTACGGTGTTATGTAATTTTTGCAATTTCATGTGTATGTCTGTCCAGATTCCCCAAGAATCGTTGCAGGATTATTCTACGATGAGATAATTTTGAGTTTTTCAAGTTGTGACAAGAGCAAGATATGACCAATGTTTATTTTTTTTAACCAAAGACTTTAGTCTGAAAGTAAATATGCACTTTTATGTATAAAGTTTTATCAAACACGATGCCCATTGAACTAGCTAGATCTTCTGTTGGACACCATTGTGTTAATATAAGCAATAAGTGATGTAGTTTGGAGAATATTTACCATTTATCTTTAGCCTTGTGGAGTGAGGAAGGAGTTTCGGTCTAATAATCTCCAGTCTGTCCAGATGTATTCTGATTCCTCCGTACCCAAACATGACAGCCTGCAAGAACCCCCCCATCCCCGTGAGGAAGTTCACAGCCCCCACGCGAGGCTTGCGATATTCTGTCCATGTCTAAAAAGATAAGTACAAAAAAATGTAACGGATTCTTTTACAATATGAGACAGTTTGTTACTACCTAACAACTTTCTTCTGGATGATAATAGATATGAAAACTACTTCTCTTTTATAAGGGTGATTTTTTTAGATATTGGAACTTTAAAATAAAATAAAACATTTAAATTATGGTAGCTTCGTTGGAAAGAAAATTTGATGTCATTCGTGCTTAAATATGATTAGGACACAACATTTTTCGAAATAAATTTGCACAATTTGCAAACATCTTTCTGGCATTAGTCTATTCATGGGGAAATGGGAAACCAAAGATGTCAGCTGTCAAATTGGCTGTCGCTGAAAAAAGTGTTGCCAGTTCGAAAAAACACCCTATATTTAAATAATAATTGCATAAAATTATCTTTGCAATAAAACCAATACCATGCTTTTTACGTGTTTTATTTCATTTTAATGTACTATTATAACCAGTTCTACAGTAAAAAGTTACATGCTACTAAAAGAGTTATAAGCTACTAAAAAATACCCAATATTATGTTTTTTATTTTACTGTTCCCTTTTCTTGACGTTATAACTCTTTTGGCACGTTGAGAAATTTTAAGATGCAATGAATTTCGCATGCATCATCATCATCATCAGTGGGCTCCACAGCCCATTGTGAGCCTTGGCCTCCTCCAAAATTACTCTCCATCTTCTCTATCCTGACACATACTCCTCCAATCTCCGATGCTTATAGTTTTCTCCATCCAGCTATTGGAGTCTACCTTGAGGCTTTGTGTGTAGAATCTTTTTTTGCATTCTATCTTCACTCTACGTGTCCTGCCCATCGCAGCCTCCCTATTTTGATAAATTGTATCATGTTGGGCTCATTGTAAATATTGTAGCATATGCTCCGGTTTATTTACAATTTGCTTACGTGGTTTTCATAATATAATTGTAATCAAATTCATAATGTGTTATTATGGTGGTTACTGTTGCATTTTCTTTTTATTATTCAACCAAAATGCAAACAAATGTGGGTACTGTATGTAATGTGTTTTTTATATTTTTTATCCATTTATAAAAACCTGTCATTGATGGAAATTTTAGTTGGTGTTGTATACCTTGAATTGGAACAGCTAGACAGAATGCGCATTAACGCAAGATGTACATCACAGCACTTAGTTTTTATGTATGCCACAAAGTATAACTTCTAATGCTCGTACTTACATATGTACAAGCACCCAGTTTTTTTATGCCTAAAGAACTAGTCCAAAATACTGTGCAGGTAGGTTCCTGCCTAAACTATCTAAAATGTGCTAAAGTCAATAGTGGAGAAAGCGACTTGAAAGATTGCATATTTTCTATATTTCTGACTTATAACATGGAACTATCATGAAAGTAACATATATGAATATTGAAAATTTATGCAAGATTGTAAAGTATGTTTTGTTGATTCATTCCAACGAAATTGAAAAAGTGCTCTGCAATATTTTTCATTCTTGACGTAAGTATGTATTTTTTTTAATGGTACCCACTAGGGATGGGTCGTCCACGTCCGTCCATCGACGAGACGATCAACTAGTTGAATTCGTCAACTAGTTGTCGCATCAACTTCGTTACGCGGACGTCGCGGACGTTCTATCGAAACATCGGGACAATGGTCAACTGTCTACGGTTCGACGCGACGCTGCTCGACGGCTCAACCGTTGACTATTTTTATTACGTTAATTTTTAAAATTTAAAGAAGTTCGAAGGAATATAGTTTCGGGGAAAGTAAAACCGCTACTTGTGCTTATATGTAAAAAGAAATATTTTATTATTTATTTGTTTACGCACATTATAGGCTTTTACATATTGTTTTATATACTTCTTTCTATATATAATAAAGAAAGAAGTAGGTATACACAACAATATCAGGTGTAAGCAGTAAAATATAAATATAAACTACATATATAAGCAGTGAAAGTATCGGGTATAAGCATTAAAATATGAGTATAAAAATTAAAAATATAAATAAGTACAAAGCAGTAATGTGTGTATAAAAAAATATATTAGGTACATATCATTACATGTGTACAGGGTTATATGGAAAACATTAATAACCTCGCAGGACTATATTCCTGCCTTGATTATGAGTCGAAAGCTATCATGACCTAATATCAATAGTTATGGAGATATGCGACATTAAAGTTTGAATTTTTTCAATATATCTGACTTATTTTTTGGAAAACGTTGGACTATCACTACACTAACTCAAATCGATTACGAAAAATTCATTCGTTTCAATACAAGTTAAATAAAATGATAAAAACCTTTACATTTATTTATTATCTATAAATTTATAAATAAATACATAATTTAAAAATACTTTACATTTGAGATGTTATCTAGAAATTTATTGAAGAATACATCTTTCAAAGTCAGGCTTTCACTTTGTGGTGACATTATTAATAAATAAATATATCTGTATTATTTGTCAACTTTAGTTTAAGGCTCAATCTGAGAAAAGGAACATTGTTCCCGAAACATGTAAAAAAACAATAAAAAGTGGTCTAAACAAAATTATAATGGATTTATTTTTTTATCTATAAAGTTGAAAATAGATCAACTAGTTGACGAATTCAACTAGTTGATCGTCTCGTCGATGGACGGACGTGGACGTTAGCTACAATGCAAGACCGTGCTGCCCCGCATTGGTCGTATAAACCTGTGCGAGGCGGCACGGCGAAAGGCTCTGCTGCATACGAGGCGCCCGCGCTGTATATCTCCAGGCTGTTACTTACAATTTTGGCCTATGGAAGCGAACTCGGCGGCCCACCTTTGTATTGATTGTTTCCCGTGCAGAACATATGTATTGTTAAAATGATTTGAATAACAATGTTTACCAATTTGGCGGCGCACATGCTTCCTGGTGAGTTATTACTTACTTACTTACCATCATGGCGTTTTACGCGGGGGTAAGCAGAGAGGTACAGCGCCTCACTCTTCTGTCCTGACATACAACTCTCGCCTCATACACATTCATACATCTTCGCATGCAAGCTCGACGGTTGTTGGGGCTTCTAACGGGATCATCTTCCAGTATCTGGTTAATTTGGTCGTACCACGTCTTTTGCGCTCGCTCTTTCTTTCTGGCACCGTCTACACTTGCGTTATATATCTTTCTTATCATTGTTTCCTTATTCATTCGCTCAACATGTCCAAATCACCTGAGTGACCCTTTTTTAATTCTATTAATTAAGGCAAAATCAGCTTTACATTCATTCCTAATATCTTCATTCTTTACTTTACACATGGATTTGAGTTATTATATTATTACCTAATTATTTTATTATTACCTAATATGCTTTTAAATAATCCAATAGTAGGACAGAATGGCTTGCGTCTTGGGTAAAAATATAATACAAAATCGCGCGACTACAACTCGTGTTTCTATGGTAATGTAATATAAGATTATTTGTTTTCTTTATTAAAAAAGGATTCGCATACCAGGAAAACTACACACAACATAGGGAACTTTCTATTATTTTATCATTTCCAAAGACACTTAGCATGAGCCGACTATCACCAATTACTCTCTGCTAGTAGTACATAATAAGAGCACATGTTAAAATCTATAATTATTATGGAAATATTTTGGAACAATATCACTTTGGATGTTGATCTGTTGCATATCTCTGAAGCGGTTTTCCGAAGCAGGATTCTCCTATAATTTTGATAATATTTATTGTATATGTATGTATATTCTTATACATTCATTCTTATACATAATGTGTTCTCTCTGTTTATACAGAGATAGTATTATATGTAACAATATTTGTACGCATTAAATTTAAGTTCGTCATGTATAGGTATGTTATTTGTTGGATAAATCGAATTGTGAGTATGTTGTTACACTTCATTTTGGCAAAGAATGAGAGTAGGTGTATGTTTAAAAACTAATTTTTATTCTTTTCTCGCGATCAAGTTATTGATTACTTAAAATTCGGTGAAATTTCATCACAACTGTCAAGAACATTACTTATTTTGGAATAAAAGTGAAGAATCCCTTCAAGTCAATAATTTAAAACTAGGTTTTTTAAATTATACTAACCTTGAAAGGTTCTCTCACGTATCCCTGGTAGCTCTTGGCGAATAGCTTATTAGCGTACTCCGTGTTACTGATTCTCAGGTGACCGATGCAGTGCATCCCCCAAGTCATCGCTGGACCGCTTTCCCTGGTTACTCGCTCGTAATAGTTTAGATCGTTAGCCTTTGTCGATCTGAAATAAAAATTAAGGAGACGTCCAAGTGGTCAAAAATTGTTTTGATTATCAACCTTTTTTCACGTCAGTAAAACAGTTTATTAAAGAACTACCTTAGCACAACTCTTCACAGATTTCACTCATTTGTGTTATATTGTATACTATAGTGTACTTACTATGTAGGTACAATATATATATACATATATATATATATATATGTATATAAAACATTAATAACCTCGCAGGACTATATTCCTGCCTTGCTTATGAGTCGAAAATTTTCAAGCTACCATGACCTAATATCAATAGTTATGGAGATATGCGACATTCAATTTTGCAATTTCTTTCAATATTTCTGACTTACTTTTTGTAAAACGCTGGACTATCATTACAGTAACACATATCGATTACGATTAGATTAGAGACAACGTTGAAAGAGATTCCCGAAATTTTGTGAATCGGGATGTTCAATTTCGCAATTCTGAGTGTTTATACTTTCATGACTATGCCATATTATTTGATTGATTGATCATTCACTCGGTGTTCATTAAACGTGGCTTACTGGTTCATGGCATACTGCAGCGGGAATCCCAGGAGCACAGCATCAGCCTGCTTTATCCTGTTGGGCCGAGTGTAACCTTCGAACTGGGGGTGGTAGTCCAGCACGGGGTCGTACGGCAACACCAGGGCTGCGGCTATTCGGGCCCACGAACGGGCTCGTTTCTGCTTAGAGAATCCGCAAAGACAGGTAGCATACCTGGAGTATTAAGGATCTTTTGAATTTTACATAATTCCATGTTATATCAAATATATGTATATATATATATGTATATATATCGAATATATATATATGTGTGTAAACTAAATGTAGGTATGCCTGTCTATCAGAGTGTATGTGAGTGCCAGGACTAAATGTGTAAACCAAAAATAAAAAATGTGTAGGACAGCGATGATGATGATATATACAACGAATATTCTTACGCGATGTAGCGCGGTATTCTATCCTCGATGATGATTGCAAAATAGAAGAAAACGATGATGATAATTATTATTTTTACGGAAATAAATAACAAATACCTACCCCCGAAATAATCGATGTTTTTCGAGGTTGATTGTAAAAAAAAATGGAAAAAAAGATGATGATGATTATGATGATGACATTTCCGAGAATAAATAATGACTGACACTCCTGAATGAACGTTCAATGCATCGATATGGCGCGGCATTATATTTTTGAAGATGAATGTCAATGCATCGATATGGCGCGGCATTATATTTCTGAAGATGAATGTCAATGGATCGATATGGCGCGGCATTATCTTTTTGAAGATGAATGTCAATGCATCGATATGGCGCGGCATTATATTTCTGAAGATGAATGTCAATGGATCGATATGGCGCGGCATTATCTTTTTGAAGATGAATGTCAATGCATCGATATGGCGCGGCATTATATTTCTGAAGATGAATGTCAATGGATCGATATGGCGCGGCATTATCTTTTTGAAGATGAATGTCAATGCATCGATATGGCGCGGCATTATATTTCTGAAGATGAATGTCAATGGATCGATATGGCGCGGCATTATCTTTTTGAAGATGAATGTCAATGCATCGATATGGCGCGGCATTATATTTTTGAAGATGAATGTCAATGCATCGATATGGCGCGGCATTATATTTCTGAAGATGAATGTCAATGCATCGATATGGCGCGGCATTATATTTCTGAAGATGAATGTCAATGCATCGATATGGCGCGGCATTATATTTTTGAAGATGAATGTCAATGCATCGATATGGCGCGGCATTATATTTCTGAAGATGAATGTCAATGCATCGATATGGCGCGGCATTATATTTCTGAAGATGAATGTCAATGGATCGATATGGCGCGGCATTATCTTTTTGAGAATGAATGTCAATGGAACCGGATAGATTGTCCTAATAGATAAACTCAACATTTTTTTGTAAAATAATTAGAAAAACGATTGTTTTAACACCACAAGACGTACTGACAAGTGTCTGGAGACGTATTGATGTCATAATCTGGCACGTCCAGGCGACGCGCGACGTGCTTTAGGGCTTGTTCAGACACAGCGGGAACCGTTCAGTTTCAGAATCGCGTTTCAAAACATGCGATTTGTGTCATCTGTTCACACAGCCGCGGTTAATAAGCGATTTGTGCGCGCGAAAATAAACGTCAGTTTGACAGTTCTGGTGCCGTTCTCCATCTTTGAATATCAGAGATATATTCGCTCATTACTTTGTTAACGACGGCCGTCTTCCATGGCAAGACACATAAATATCATTCTGTCAGTTCATTTTTGGTGAATAAATACCTACTTCTCTAAAATACTCTTTTTTCCCACCATTTCCAAACATCTCCACCAACTCCTGCCAAGCTTGGTTCTTGGCATATTTGAGTAATCCTCACACTATTACAGGTCTTTTCTACCATATTACAGGTCTTTTCTCCACTTCATCAATAAAAAATTCAATGTCAAAGCGATCCATAACCATAGAAAAGAGAATATAATCCACGCGTGCTCCTGTTGTGACATGGAACCGTGCGGTGCCCGCAACGCGACTGAACGCTCTCGTAAGGCCCCATAGTAATAGGATCGTGCGGGCGCCGTGCGGGTCTATTTTCTAGCGGTTGGGTTGCGGGCACCGCAGCGGTTGACTAACCGCACGGTTGTGTCTGAACGATCACATACAAACCTAGGTAAATGAGACCCGCACGGATTTCATGCGATTCTGAAACGGCACGGTTCCCGCTGTGTCTGAACAAGCCCTTAATCCGATTGCAATGTTTCGGCGCGGTTGTTTTGTCACCATTATTTTCTAACAAACGGGTGCTGCCCTGCTATGAGTGTTATCTATTCCTCTCCCCTATGACCCCTATATGTTGTAATATTATATATTTTTTATTTTCTTAATGTCACGTACTATTTTATTACAATTTTTTTATTCTAATAAAACTATAAGGATAAAAACATTTAGTTATTGTTTAATTGTGTTTTTTGTAGTGTTCATTTCATTTTTTTTTGTTTAATCTCAGTTATCTTCTTAATTTCTGTTGGAAGGCTATCGAATTTTTTTATTCCTAAATAAACATAATTTAAGTGCATACTTTCTGATTAAAAATAAGTACTTAGGTATACAATTTTGGACATTATTAACCGTTCCAGTTCGTTAAATTTCTGCTTTTTCCTCATTTAGTCAGCTATCGTTAATAATAAATAAAATTAAAACTAATAAAATTATTTATGTTTCAATTTGATATTTAATACGTTTCTGTAATAACAACCCTGTTAGAATTTAATCAAATTTAAAATCGAACGCAAGAGCGTGGTAGAATTGCATTACACTGCAGCTCCGATGTTACCATCGTTTTCACAGGTAATTGAAAGATTTCTTGTAAAACATCTCTTTGATATTTTATGATACTATAATATATTATCAGTACAGTGGAAGTAACAACCACATTATCTAGCAAGTGGGTGATTTTCATTTTATGAGTGGATGCGTCCGTTTTTAATTGCTCTGTAGCGTGCAAGTATACCTACCTAACCAAATCTTTTTTAAGTTTATCGCTAATCCTAATTACTTTTTTGAACAAAATCAATATATATATATATAAAGAAGCCCGTGTTTCCCTACCCGCCAAGTTTTCTCCACAACCAGTCACAACCATCCACCGGTGATTATGGTGGTGGATAGCCCTTAGTGTCGCATCAAAAATATGCGTGTTAAGTGGGGTTGGCTGTGTGTGGGTGACGAAAATGTACTAGCGCATTGTTTTGTTATGGGAAGGCCGCAAATACTTCAGATTGTTTCAAAATAGGCGCGCCGACTGTGTCGGCGTGTCTAGAAGGTAAATTGTAAATATACATTCGATAAATTTCTTGAAAGTTCTGGAAGGAGAATGTTCTAGAAGGTTCGCGAAAGTTCTATGACGATCCAAACAGTGTACTAAAAATTTACGCGTGCGAAGCCGCGCGAGCACAGCTAGTTTATATATATGTGTTTATGTGGCATGCGCCTGAAAGAGCTACACGAATACCTACACTATTTTATTGTAACAACACTAGAACCAACACACATTTTAACTCTCTTGTACCCAGACTTCATAGGCTAGGCAATATCTATGCGCCTATGCGCATATCTCTGATATTTTTAATCAAGTCTACGAAAAAGCGATCGCAAAATAGCAACAAGATGCAAAAAATGCGCAAAATTTGTGTACATTGATCACTCGTTGATATATTGTCAACAATGTGATAACAACGATTCTGAGAGTTCCCAAAAGTATTGTAATTTTTAATTTTGATCTCATCATAAGTACAAAATGTTAATTTTTGCTGGATATTTCACTTTAGTTTGTTTTTTGTCTAATTAGATATTAAATTATTGTTTCTTGAAAATATAATCGTTCAAATAAAGCAATTTAATAATATAATAGTCTTATTTACATATTTATTCAGTATATATTAAAAATAATTCCTACAATTTGGGGTCACCTGAGACCCCGTGCGAGTAGTTATGTAATTTTCTTCGTGCGAGTAATTAAGGGTTAAGAGGACTAGATTGCTGACATACTTGATAAGAAAACGGGCGACATTAAGAGTAAGTACCTACTGAAACATTGATGTGTTTCTATAGTTCAGCGGTTTTATAACCACAAAGTTATAATTAATAACCAGCACTCACTCTCCTAAATACAGGGCGAAACCAGCGACGACATTAGTGAATGCCGAATTCGTCACGTTGCTGTGGTCTTCGTCAGGGCCCATTACGTCTGAAATTCAATTAAAAGTAAAAACAAAATAGATTAATCAAATAGAAAGATCAATTTATCGAAAAAATATTGGCTACCACTAGGATACGGTTGAAATTTCGAAAGACTCCGCAGAAATATGTATAGGTACTTTATGTATAATTTATATTTACTTTTGCACTGTTTTATTATTTTATATATTATGTTATATTATTATCATAAATCACTCAATGCCATAGAACTTTGTTCTAAAAATTGCATTTTCATCATACATACAGACACATAAAGTTTCATACAGCTTAAACTTTCTTATGAATGTACTTGTGTTCTGAAAACATATATTAGAATAATATATAGAATAATTCACTAAACTCACTGCGGATATCGTAAAATCCAGAAGAATCATTGAATTTGGCCCGCGAAGCCCAAAATTCTGCCATTTGCATTATCATCGAGCAGCCTCCGTCCTAAAAATAATCGATTTATTTATTTTTAAAAATACAAATTGTAGTGTACCTACTGTTTTTACATTTTAATTTCATTACTTATCTGAATATTTTTTAATTACAGTGATCATACACTTTATGTGTTATGAAGATAATAACTTATTGCTGGATAGATCTGCTTTCGGTTATAACCTCACAATACGAATATATGCCTTTTATATAGGTATTTTTTAAAAATAAACAGGCAGTCAACAGGTCGTTATTGACCCTGATAGATAGTCGTATTGTGACAGAACAAAGTGGAAACATTTTATGCAAATTATGAAGATTAAATTATTATACATTACACTATAAATTTAAAATAATGTTCAGAACAAAATAAAGAAATGTGTTGTAAATCAACAAGTTATACGAGATACAATGTTACCACGCATGTGTAGAGTGCGCGGTTCCAAGATCGACTGGATCTATCATGCTACACGTGGTGCGACCGTATGTACACGTTATTTATTTATTTATTTGTCATCCTACAGAAAGACATAAATAAATGATAAGAAAAGAATCTCCCAGAATTATAGAACAACACATATAAAACAATGATAATAATGATTATTTTAACAGGCATAGGTTAAACTCAGTGCTAACAAGGAGGAAAAGTGAAAGTAAACTGTAGTAATAAGTAATGCGTATAATGTATATAACGCAAATTGTCAGGGATTTGTAGATTTTGGATCTGGAAATTGTAGATTTTAATCCGTATGATGAATAATAATAATAAACATTCTGTTGGTATTTCAAATGCAATTAGGTATAAAATTAACGAGTAAATACCAACTAACATTTGTTTTAAAAGCTCAGTATTTTACCGAAAAATTAGAGCATTCAGCTTTATTGTCTTTATATGTGGGGTATAAAAGCAAAGTCATCGAGGATTATAATGATACGATATATACGAAGATTATAATGCACTGATTTCAAGATTTTATAGGAAACATGATTTTGAAGGAAGAGGTACCTACATAAAATCAATTCAATACATTTTAAATTAGTAATCCTCGATGACTGCATGCAAAACATTTTTAATTTTTTTTGGATGTTTTGCGTTTAATAATATTATTATTATTATTAAAAGATAATTCAATTATTTAATTTCCCAATTAATAAACGAAAAACATTTTTAAGACATGAACATTTATTTATAATGATAAAATTTGTAGAGGTGCTCATGTTCTGTCATTTTTGTACGCTAAATAAATCCACATGCTGGATAATCAGATATACCAAAGTGATTGTGTTTTATGATTGAACTAAAATAGTGACATAGTGAGGAATATTATAGGACGTTTTACGAAATGTTCTATAGTATTCCTCAGTAAAATGTGTTAATGGCCAAACTCGATTTCAGGCCAAACTAGTTTGTCCTAGGTTAAATCGGTTTAAAGTCTTGTCGCACGATCCACATGGTATTTCGTATACACCATGGGACTCCTTTTGTCCTTTGTACTGCGTCCTTATCACTGGCTGGATATATATTTTTTAAATATTTAGCTTTCTACGCAGTTTAAAGGACGAAATACATCTAGAGTCCCATGGTGTATACGAAATACCACGTGGATTGTGCGACAAGACATAAACCGATTTGGCCTAGGACAAGCTGGTTTGGCCTGAAATCGGGTTTGGCCGGTAACAAAATGAATATTTTTGTATTAAAATAATGTGTACCTTAAGCCACTGTTCATCCCCAGTCGTGGCGACGTACTGCCTGGCTGCGAATGCTATGCACCCCGTGATGTGGTGCTCAAACTGTGCCACCTCCG
The DNA here is from genome assembly GCA_016648135.1 of Agrypnia vestita. NCBI lineage: Eukaryota > Metazoa > Arthropoda > Insecta > Trichoptera > Phryganeidae > Agrypnia > Agrypnia vestita. Next base: position 77,940 of record JADDOH010003162.1, on the reverse strand, counting down.
GGCAGCAGGGCTGGGTCACTTCCCGCCCCGTGAAGGCGCTCTCCCACGGGTACCTACAAAAAAGGAAAACATTTTTGAAAAAATATTTCCATTTTATTTTGGAGACAGAATTTGTGCAAAGAATTATTTTAATTCCGCGATGTTTAGGGTTCAATGTTCTCAGTGATCTTGTATTGAGTGGAGTGTAATGGCCTAGGACAGAAATGCCCGACGCTGCGACTCTACTTTTTGCCGCTCTACGTTGTTTATTGCCTTTCAACTTCCATAAATGGTTATCCTTTAATTAATTCTTAATCACATGCTATAATAGAAAAGTTAATTTGTCATTACTCTTAATTCAATTACTTTTCTTATTTTTAATATCTTTTTTGGTCTAACTTAAATTCACAAAAAAATTGCTGGGTGGAACTGTTTGTTATACTAGAATAACCTGATAACAGTTATGAAAACAGGTGTGTTGTAAAAAAAGAGCTATTGATAGCCTATGAAGCCGTTACAAGTGAAGCCAATTATACCACTTATTAATATGGAGTAATAGAAGTGTGGGAATGTTTATAGTTTAGTGGTAGGAAAGAGTGTCGATGTTAATTTCTCACGAGAGTGAAGCACCGGGAGCAAGTAAATATGATACAAATAATTTGACCCAAGGAACAAGTGCAAATTTAGTCCGGGCACGGTGAAGTTTCACCCGATCCGATGATCGAGACACGATTGTTTACCGCGGCGTTGCCTATTATCCCTCTTCTTTGTTCTCGATCCTCGCCTTTTGCACGTTCTGCAACTTCCTTTTTTCCAAGCGATGACGAGTTACCAGTTTGTAAAACCGCCACACGTGTTGCATAGTCGGCAGATCGCTAATGGTTTGGATATTTTAAGCTTTCCAGTTATGTGTAAAATAGTTCTCTTTCGGGTTTTCTGTAATTGCGATAAAATAAATAAAGGCCGAAGGTTTTCCTAGAAATTTAATCATAAAGATGAAGGCTGTGTAGGGATGTTGCTACCGTATGCCCCGGTTGTGGGTGGAAGCCGCCAGATCGGTAGCCGCCGCGGCCAGCGCGACCCTGTAGCGCAGCAGCACGGACGCCAGCTCTGGATGAAGCAGCAGAATAGATGGGAACATCCACAGCTCGGTATCCCAGAAATTGTGACCTAAACAGAATCAATTAAAAAATAGCAATATTTATGATTTAGCATCTGATTAATATATTTACGGAACATTATCTCCTCTGTATATAGGCGACTGCAATAATCTTGTACAAGTCAAATCTGATTACATGAAAATTCACGGGATCGTAAAATATATTTTGTTGATTTAATTACAACTTTTTCCCACTACATACTGTTTTTTGACCGTACCGGTTTCATTCAGTCTATCGCGACTATTTATTAAATCTTAAATAATATCACTGTAATGAATGAATAAGTAATCACTGTAATGTTATAACAACAAGTCTACTGCGCTGAACGATACTCGCATATTAATTAGACTTGGATAAGATCCGTTCAATCAGGAGATATATGTCACTGCATCTCTATCACAAAAAAGAACGGGTCCTAAAGACCCGTTCGTTTGAACAATATAGTTCACTTGGCTCAATAACTCATTTTGGTCTTTGGCTCATAGTTCAATCTTTAGTGAAACACCGAGATGAATGTATAAATAAATATAATGTATAAATGAATATCATATCCAATATGGAGTAAAAAGGTTTTTAGCAAAAGAGATACTACAATTCTATTACAACGAAACGTACGCCCAACCATTAAAATGTTGAGTACTTACAACCGGTTCGAGAATGAAACCTATGCATATCTCGTAATATGAGTAGGTATAATGTTTAGATCGATAGATAAAAGAAATAGAATTATCGTTTCAAGAAAAGCAAAAATAAAGGAAAATTAAACTTGTTTAAACATTATCGGAAATAATAGAGTAAATTGGATAGTTTAAGATATACTCGTAAAAGGCAAATTGAATTTTTGTAGATTCGACAGTACACGCTGGAATCGTCCTTTTCTGTGTAAAAAAGAACAGCTTTATAATTTACAACGTAAGGAAAGTATATTTATTTTCCACACATGATTGACGTTAGCGATTGTGGATATTTTACAAATATACCTCGGCAACAGTAAACCCATTTTACATATTAAGGTAACATCGATAGATACATGGCTAATTTCTTACCTTCATAATCCTTGAGAAGTCCCCCCCTGGATAGTCCTCCAGGACTCAGCCCGTAGAAGAGCCCTTGTGGTTGATTAGAGTCGGGGGAAGGCAGAGAACTCAACAAATAATACCAAATGCCATTTACGATTTTCGCCTGAAATTAAACATCTTTAAAATCTCTATTTAATTCAATATGATAATTTAATTAAATATAATATCTGCTTCAGTTTTATCACTCACTAAAGGAAGATTACCGCCCACTTCGATGTTTCCCACGCTGTTTAATTTCCTCCACTCTCTTCTGTGTTTGAGAAATAGCTGGTCATCCTTTTCCTGTAAAACTGTTCACATCTATAACGAAATATCAACAAACGCTTCATATTATCTCTGAAAATGTATGAAATTTTTTATCAAAGTTTTTGACAAAAATGACAAATGTTCAGCGATTTTACTTGTCCGATTATTTTTAATGCGTAATATGTAGCAGGTGCCTGCCGTCGTCTGTGGATCTCCAAGGAAGGCGCACTCCTGAAGGAAACAGCACACAGGTAGAATGCAGTAATCAAGATCCTTACTCTCTTTTAGTCCAACAGGGTCGACAGCAGTATTCGCTTCGAACTCCAAATTCTATAGATAGATAGCAGGCGTCCTTCACACATACATTTACAAAAAATGTAAATATATATCAAATGAAACGTTTTCCATCAGTGAGTACTACCGTTTCTCACATGAACGCTCCAGACGACATAAAACTGGTGTGAAAAGATTCATTCTGGAGACCAGAAGGGCAATGAGTGGATACGCAATCAAACGAAAATTGAAGATTGAAGATATTATCAAGTTTGTACAAAAGTTGAATATAAAATTAGCTTTCGGGATTTGGTCAGAGTAAGAAAAGATAATTGGACGAATCAAGTACTTCAATGGTACCCGCAGTTTTGAAAACAAGCACAAGGAAGAAAAAAATCACGTAGGGTTAACAATTCACAAATCCGGAATTGTCTGGCAGCAGGATATACTTAGAATACTAAATAAAAAATTGGTACCTACTATGTACCTGGGTTAGAAGTTATACTTAAAAAAAGACATACATTAAAAAAATACATGTGTTGTATATGCCCATGCGCATTCCGTCCAGCTAAAATAAAACTAGAATTTTTGTAAATGCCAGTTCTCCATCAACGGATAAAAAATCTTGATTGTATAAAAAAGATGAAATACAACTGTGAGGCACATTGTTCAGTCACCATAATAACATATTACGAATTGGGTCACAATTATATTATGAAAAATATTTCAACAAATATGCAGCAATAACAGCCTTCAGAGCATATTAAGCAATTTTCATATTTATTTCACTGGCAAAACCGCTATCTTAGCTTATAATTATTGAGTCATGACTTCATGGTGTGAAAATTTCCGTTGCAAGATGCGTGCGCATTTTGTTGCACCCTAAAATTTCACGCCACTAAAAAATAATACTTTTTACATTTACTGCAGATAAAGAACCTACTTGAATTTATAATTTTAAGTATGCTGAAACTATACTAACCGTTAATCATTTCTTTGAGCGCCACCTCCCTTTTGGAATCGGCCGTCATGATGAAGGTGTGGAGCAGCCGGCCCCTTCTCGGCACCACCAGGTGGCTGGGGGCGTGGGTCCAGTACGCGCACACTTCCGAAGGCTTCTCCTGATACTTCAGATCCTCGGACTGGTTGGTTTTCCCGCAGGCGGACCAGACCACTCTGTTTTCTATTTTGGCCACCTCCGGACTCTCGAACTTGACATCCTCGCTCTCTGGCCCGGGAATGTAGCTCAGCTCTACGAACCGTGTGTGGTGATCTCGCCACAAATCTTGAAACGTACGATCAGAAGATGAATAAGGCCTCAGATACACATGCTTATTTAGTGGCACGTGAGCATGCGCAGTATCGACCTTCTCTAGGCCTTGCTCATTAGTGGCATGTGTGTACGCACATTGCTAGTAATGAGCATGCCACTAGCCATACAACCGCCGGTTGATTTATGAGCATGCCACTAAGTGGCATGCCACTAAGTGGCATGTGTATCTGTACCTTAAAGAGCAAAGAGTACCTACCTAGTGTTAGCCCGTGTTCACAGAACGAAAGACGATGAGACGAGTCTCAGAGATTTAGTAGAGAAAAATCTCAGTTTCTCAGTCGACCACTGACGAATCTTGGGTGTGACAGAGCTAGTCCACAATACTTTACAGGTAAATTCCTGATTTAATGATGAGTCGAAAATGTTCAATCAACCATGACCTAATTAATGTCAATAGTTATGGAGATACGCGACATCAAAATTTGCATTTTTTAAAATATCTCTAACTTATTTTTTGTAAAACATTGTACAGCAACTTATATTAAATATGAAAAATTCATTCTCTTTAATATATAATAATAATAATAATAAGTCAAAGAAAATAATAAAAACCTTCCGAAAAAATCCACTTGAAATTTTTGCGGGGTTTTTATCTCTTTATTTAACTTTTATTTAAATGAATGAATGTTTTATAATCGATAATATAAGTTACTGTAATGATAGGTCAACGTTTTACATAAAATAAGTCAGAAATATATATTGAAAAAAAAATGCAAACTTTGATATTGCATATCTCCATAACTATTGATGATCGATCATGTTTGCCTGAACATTTTTGACTCATAATCAAGGCAGAAATCCATGTAAAATATGGTGGACTAGCTCATACCCTGTATATTTTTTTAATTATTACAATATAATAATACATAAATATGTTAAACTTCTGATTATTTTATGGATACTGAAAGAAATAATATTAATCAAATCTTAATAATAATAATGAATTAATCGATGCCCTTCAGCAGCTGAAACTAGCAGATGAAGGAAATAAATTTAGATTAACACTGAACAGTATATTTTATTATATTAATATTAGTAGGCATATTTAACCACTAATAAATTTCTGAACCTATTGAAAATGGTTTAATAGGTAATAATTATTATTAATGAGTTTTTAAAATTAAAAATAACAACACACTGCGCGTGCGGTATACATAACCGATAGCTTGCGTCAAGTGCGTTGTTGCATTACTGTCGAGCATGGAGCGGTCTTATAACTTTATCTCTTTCTCGCACAGATATCGTTTGCTTACACTATTGATGTGAATCGGTACACAACACATCCTTGAATTGACATGACCAAAAAATTGAGCTGTACACACAAATCAACTTGAATCAACTAGTCTATCATGGGTCTCTTTTTAAATTTTTCTTTTTAAATTTATATTCTGTATTTTTGTAAAAGCCCATAAGGGCGTTAAATAAATAAATAAAATAATAAAAAATATTAGACATATTATTATGTACCTAGTATATTGATAACATCAACTTGAAATTGGTTGAAAGAGACAAAAACTCAAACCCGCATACACGTCATCCGGTTTGATAACAAAACTCGACCTATGGTCACAACATCATCAAGAACAAAGCTACCTAGATACCTACAACTATTTACTCTGACAAGTTAGACAAATAGAAACCATTAAATTATGACATTTTTTCCGTTTTAACATCTGCAAGTAGATTTTTATTCACTTGTTTTAATGATATCCATGTGGCGCGAAATAGCGAATCTCTGATATATATATGGTGTGTATACACGATCTACGAAAGCCGAGAATTGTCTCCAAAGAAATCTCACCGAAGCAAATTCGTATTTCAGAGATTGTCTAGAATCGAAGATCTCACCTGTGAAAACGGCATTCCGTTTTATAATTAGCACATATCATACTTTGGAATTTTTATTTTTAAATAATAAATAAGGTGTTTTCAATAAAAAATACTAGCTTTTAATTAGTAAGTAAGGCTTTAAAATACGATAATAAACAGAATAAACTGTTTAAAATCATCACCTTATATGAATAAAACGCGTTTTAAAGTAAAAAAAAACATAAATATTTCTTGTAAATTTAAAATATTATAATTTTATTAATATTGAACATTTCTTAATTATCTTAGTACGGATTCAAAATAATGATGCAAACTTTATACATATAAAGGAACATATTATGCGTATATATAAATATATATTCATTAAAAGTTTATCGCGCCTAGGACATTAAAAACGTTTTTTTTGGCCGCGGCCTGTCGATTAATGCTTATATTTTCTTAATTATTGTTAATAATGTTCAGTTTATTACTTTTATATAAGAACAAAGGTTGTATCTAAGTCATTACCCTAAAAAATTTCAGAGTCTAAAAAATATATTCTGATATAAATGTATGATAAAAACCTACATTTTCGTAAAAAAACGCCGAAATATGCATTTGTAGTGAATGTTCAGCATTAAGGGTTAGAAAAAAGTAGTCACATTTTCATTTTACACGTTATTAAACCTTTACCTGCTCTCTGCTTAGCTGTGATGGTGATCTGATTCACTATGGCTCTGGTGTAATATCTGTGTGCGTAGATCCTCTGGTTGACGGTCGACCAGTCTCTGTCCACATGCACGTGGAACACCCCAGCCCTGGTGTCGAGGGTGTAGGCTACCCGCCCCCCGGCATCCCCCAGAGTGGAGTTCAGCCTCAGGTTGGACCAGGCCGGTATTCTAGCCCTGTGGCTCTCCCCTTTCGCGCCATTGTAAAGGCCGTTCATGTAGACTGTTGTGCTAAATACGTCCGTGGCCAAGTGTCCATTACCGACAGAAGCCATGAATCTGTCATCAGACGGTAATCTAAAAAAGGTACGAAATTCAGAAAAATTTCAAATGCCAAAAACAAATGCCACTCATAAATTAATTCAGTGGTGTAGTCGTTTCAATTATATTAATTGAAGGAACGAGCGTAATGAAAACACCCCGACAATTGCGAGCAAGACAACTGCAAGCCGACAATCTTGCGCAGAACAAAACAATATAATTAAAAATTATGAGAATATGAAGCTTTTGTAAACCTAACCTATAGTCTACTAATAATGCTGGACACTTTGTGAAGCAATCCATGAAAAAGTTTATCTTCAATAATGGAACGTATTAAAGAAAAAACTTGGTTGGAAAACATCGAATTTCATGAAGAGTATAGAAGTTCTATTTTCCTTGGCAATATACACTCATTGTGCGAAAATGATTAATTTAAATATTAAAGAGATGATTTTATAGTTTTTATCACATCCTTTATATTCACAAAGCGTTACATTTAGTTATTATTTACTTTTTAGCTTTATGAAATACTCTAAAATGAATATATGCCCGCATTTACTTTTGTATTGCGCGTTACTGTCGGAGCCCAGTTGTCGACGCGCAGTTGTCTCGCGCACAATTGTCGGGACACCGTAATGAAAATATCCTTATATTGAAAATATTTTTATTGACCTTGGAACACTTACACATGTCAATCTTGCGAATTGGTTAATTTTTTATCCGGTCCGTCCATACAATGTCATTCATTGATTGTCACATGTCTATGTAACGAAGGCTTTCGATTATCCCGGGAGGTAGAGAAAAAAAATAACCAAGATAAAAATAAAGTGAATTATCTCCGCAAAAAGAAAACCGAAATAATTAAAACTAAAGCACGTACAGCTGAACCTCAGAAAAATACATAAGTGAGGATATATTATGAAATGTTAGGGTAAACAATTAACAATATTAATAAAAATCAACCGCTGTGCTCTTACTTACTTTCTTAATTACAGTGCACTCTTGATTAAATTGAACAATTTTATGTGTGCCCGCTTGCATAAAGTATAAATACTGAATCTAAGCGTTCAAATAATTATTTGCGACAATGGATTATATTTATAGAGAATTATAGAGGAATATGGCGTTCAAATAATTATTTGCGACAATGGATTATATTTATAGAGAATTATAGAGGAATATGGCGTTCTATCTTCTCTGCCTACCCCTTCGGGGAAACGGCGTGATGGTTAGTTAGTTAGTTATTATTTTTTATAGAGTAATCGAGATATACAGGAATCTAGTACATACCACAAAACACATAGGTACATACAGATGTCTCATAGCTTGTAGCAAAAACTGTACAGGTGGATTCCTGCTTTGATAATGAGTTGAAAATGTTCAAGCAACCATATTGCATATGTTGTTTCAATATACTGACTTATTTTTGCAAAAAGTTGAAATATCATTTGGTCGTGATAGTCAAAGTTAATTTAACGTTCAACCGTCGGCACTAGACAAGAGTTATTTCTTAGTTACCAATCACCGATACAGTCAAATACAAATCCCAAATAATTGTACCGAAAATAGCCGGTTACCAAGGTTTCTTGTAATCAGCCAAAGGCTCTGTCTAATTAAACCACTGATGTATACGAATATCAATGGCTGTAACAAAATCTTTCAACGAAAAATAAAATAAAATAAAATAAATAAATGTAAACAGGTGTACAAATATAATATGTGGGGTATAAAAGCAAAGGCAGCAATATCCAAAAAAATTTTAAAAAATCTTTCGAATGTACCTAGTCACCGAGGATTAATAATTCAAAATGTATTTAATTCTATATTTTACGTATCTATCCCTTCCAAAATCATGTTTCCTATAAAGTCTCGAATTCGGTACATCACAAAAAAAGAGTAGCTAGTTGGTGTAGTAGTCACGACGCTCGCCTAGTAATCTGACGGTCGGCGGTTCGAGCCTCATTCCGGTACACTAGCAATTTAGTCCCATTTTCATAGCGCGAGCGTTTATTTTATTAGACGAGCTTATTTAGAGAATAATAAGAATATTGATGTGACATGCATTCCGTATTCGCATCTCTTTTTTTTAAAGTAATCCTTGATGAATGCATTTAATTATATTTTTGTATATCACATATAATAGATACCTATGTGTGGTGAAGGCGTGCGGCGAGGGGTCGGAGTCCTCCGCCGCTCGGGGGGGCGCGGCCCGGCGCGCGCGCGCCGCCCCCGCGTTCCGGTGCACCACCAGCAGCACGCCGGCCAGCAGCGCGCCCGCCGCCGCCGCGGACACGCCGCTCCACGCGCGCTTGCTGCACGCGCGCGCGCTCATCGCCCTGGGCGCCTGGCCTGTCACATACTGTTGCTGAAGCACTGCTGGGAGCATTTACGCTTCGTACGTCTGGACTTGAAATGTGGTTGTTATAAGCGACGCCGGACTTTTCCCGCGTTCTGCCCACCGCTGTTTCAGTTTACGCTGTTACGTTTTCGTTTTAATAATATGGATGATTCGTTATTAATACTCTCGGGAGTTTGGTAGTCCGCCTGGTCAGGCTGTAAGGGGAGACCCGCCCGTACTCGGAACTGTTTTAAGAGTTGAGGCCTTTATCGGTTCCTCTCTGCGAATCTCCCGTGACTTTAAATGAATTTGAAATGACATAAATAAAAAAAAATAATTTGGATTTAGGAAAATGAGAAGATCGCATTTAGTTACCTACATATAGCCCTCTTTTAGCGCCCGTTTGGGGGTTATTTATTTATTTATCCACCTGGTTAGGCTACGTTATGTTAGGTTAGTATATATTTCTTTAAATAGTTTCAAAATGTATCAAAAAAATAGAATAAAAAGTAATTTATCGTCATACCATATTCTCTGAAATGTGGTTTAGTTCACAAATAGCCATGTCTCTTGGACCTATCTAATTAAATTTCATTCGAAAATTTTCCCTAATTCACTTGTTTATGCACGTCTGCATAAAAAATAATTAATTTGAAACACCTTTTATAATGAGTAAATTGGCACCGGAAGTACATATATTAATGCGAGCAGTTACATTAGTTAAGTACATATATTAAAAAACAATCCCTAGTCACTGAAATAGGGAGAAAAAGGAAAATATAATCTTGCATGAAAATGACACAAATAATTGTATGGTGTTTTGAGAATTTTTCGTCAATGCCATAAGCAAATTATTATTTGTTTATTGCACGGGGCAAAGTACTAATAAATTTTTTCTATGTCTATTACAAACATGTTGCAATCATCGTTGTCGTGAAAACTAGTGAAAGATAGTTAGTAAAATAGTGTTGTTTTATATTCATTTAATTAATGTCAACCTTAAGAAGCATTCCAATGAGTATTTATAAAAGACATACCATTAATGAACTTTGAACGAAATCTGAAATAGGCAAATTTAAAAATACATTGACAACGTTAAACATATTATATTTAAAAAAATATATATATATATATGAGTTTAAAGATAATGTTAATAAAATCTACTTTTTTTTAAAGAATAAGGTTATGATATCAAGATAACGAGGTCCCTAACAACACACTTTGGTTGGTAAATTCATACCACATACGCGATATATATCTACGAGAAAAGACTGACAAATGAAATATTTTATTTAGTTTAATCAACGGATCCCCTAATGTTAATAATATATTACACTTTCACTTCACAATGGCACTGTTTCTTACAAATGTTACAGACGACCGCACTATCGTCCTGCGAGAGAGCCAGACGTCTATCTAATTAATTAATCGAGAAGGCAATGTCGGCCTGATTCCTAAATGGAGCTCTTTCCAACCAAAATGTCGCGGTCGAAATGCTTCATCACATTTATAATTTTATGGCTAAGGTATGGTATTAATAAATACATCGCTTCATGTCTATAGCTGGAGTAAAGACGTATTTATTACGTAATAGACTTAATTAATTAAATTTAATTTAGATTAAATAATTACTAATGCAATAAATTAATAACGACTTGTTTGTTTTACGATTATAACTTCCTCTGTCATTCACTAGCAGAATACCTAGCTTCTTCGGGTGTAGCCAAATCATTCAAATCAAATTATGAATTATGGAACTGGGATATAGGTAGGTACCTGCACTCATACACGGGTGTAGCAGAGCTCCACAATACTTTACAGGTAGATTCCTGCTTTAATTATGAGTCGAGAATGTTCAAGCAACCATTACATGATATCAATGGTTATAAAGATATGCGACATTAAAGTTTCCATTTTAAAATAAATATTTCTGACTTATTTTTTGTAAAACGTTGGACTGTCATTACAGTAACTTATAACGAATATGAAAAATTCGTTCTCTTTAATACAAATTAAATTATATGATAAAAACCTTGTCTTTAGGTAATATAAATCAAATAATATGATAATTTGATCATTTTATTTAACTTGTACGAAAATGAATATATTTTTCGTAAACGACATAAATTACTGTAATGATATTTCAATGTTTTGCAAAATGCAAACTTTAATATTGCATAACTCCATAACTTTTGATGGTTGCTTGAAAATTCTCGACTCATAATCAAGGCAAGAATCCACCCCTTAAAGCATTGTGGCTAGCTCACTTACATCCTGTATAATAAATAAAAGCAAAAATTTGTGCTATTAGTATTGTAAGGATTATTGCTTATGTAATTTCTAAATTCACACTAGATGGAATTCATAACAAAAAAATGTGAAATTTTGTATTGTTTCACTTTAATTTTCAATGTACAATACCCTGTATACATCCTTGCGAGTATTTTTGTGGAACAATTCCACCCTTAAATTCTCTCTTACACTTTTTGGTAAATCACTTATAATACGAGTAATTTAGCTACTAGTATATCATTTTTTACGACTTGCATGACATATTGTATTAGTACTTACTTGGCCTCTTGATGTCGTACCTACAGTGATGATATAATATGATAATAAGGGATGTTCAGATGCAGTCACGGATTAGGTGACATCCAGGACAGAAAAACGAAGACGAGGTGAGCTGACCCCAACTTTACTGTCGACGATGACAGTGAGTTGGGATGAAGCCAGGGAGGAGAAGAATTATATAATTAGCTTGAAAACTTCCCAAAGAATTTTCCATTACTTTGGCATCTAAATACGTCAATCCTTTCTCATACTTCAACTGATCGGCAGATCGACATAGCATTTTATATGTAAAGCTAGTAGATGGATTTGGCGAAGAAGGAGCAATAAATACCTTCTAAGGATTGTAAAGTTAATTGTTGTTTAAGCCAAAAATTTTATAATTCACATTAAAGATGATAAATAGTATCATTGAAAGATTTGGCAAATACTTCGTGGTGCAACATTATAATTTATTATTAAATAATTAAAATATGTTTTACTTTACTTTGTAATGTACGCTCACACATATTATGTGTGTGTATTACAAAGTAAAGTAAAATATATTTTAAATTTAAATGATAAATAGTGTTCAAAGTGGAGGACATTCTGGTCCAGGCACTAATGAAAAGGCAAATAAATGAAATTTTAAGTTGTATTTAGGTGTACTATACCTCAATTGCCGCTGTTTCTTCACTTTATCCTACCCATAAAAAAGTGCGGGTATCTGGTCTAACAAACTCTTGATTACGAAAGCGAAAGGGGGTTATTATACCTGATACTTCAGTAGCTAGCCAATAGTTTAATGGCAATGGCACATGCTCTTCAGACCTCGCACCACTGAGCTTTTATTATGGAGTACCTACCTACGTCACTATAAACTGAAGAATTCAAGGCAGATATTGGGGTATTAAAGGCCTAACTGAAATTATTACGATTCCATTTATTTGCCTTTTCAGTAGTGCCTGGACTAGAATGTCCCCCCTTCGAACACATTTAGGTAGGTAACTTTTTCTTTAAATTTAAAATTTCTTTAATTTGAATTTTAAAACTTTTTGCGTAAGCAAAAATTGATTTTACAATCCTTTAAAATGAGTAGGTAAGAATACATTTTTGGACACCATATACCTACACTGCTATAACACAAAAGTTTTTATCAATATCACAAAAAAGTATAGTATGCTATTCTGAAACTGAACTGTCACTGGAAAATCAACAAGTCAAGCGTACCTATTATCGCGTCGCTGATTAGGGACTCCGCGCTCCGGGTTAAATGGTGTCAGCGTGGGATGAAGCACACAGCGCAGAATTCCTCAGAACACAATAACACTTCTGAATGGAATATTCTACATTTTGATATATTCCTCAATAATCATCATCATCATTCTTGGCTGTGTCACAACCCCTGGTGGGTCTTGGCCTCCTCAAGAGTCTTCCTCCACTCATCTCGGTTTTCCATTTCCACTCCGTTCCTCAGTACGTACCTACCTACTATTTTGTATTCATTTTACAAATAGATATACCTAATCCAAAAATCGACTTGAAATTAGACTGAAATACATGATTCAATTCATATATTAAGTTGCGTACCTTTATGTTACAACAAAATACCGTGCAAAGAGAGGATTTTGGTTATATCGGAATCCTTTAAAAACACGATTATTATTAGTAACATTAAACATTACTAATAATATCAGAACGATGCTTTATACGATAACGTTCATAGCAAATAACATTAATGTTTTTCAAATAGTATGTTAATACACCACCTATGGAAGGAATTATGTATTGTAACTGTTAGACACGGAATATGGTTTGCGTCTATGATGGTCAAGTGACATCTCGAGACTAAACAACTAAAATAATATAGTAAAATAACAGCGAAGATGAAATGTGACTCGTGTGAACAAATTACATTAATTTGCCATTTACTCCCCAGTTTGACGCCCAGATTTAGTATAACATTGCATGTGTGTCCCTTGATAAACTATTTACTTGTATTAAAAAAATACTATGCATAGTGTAATGACTATTTGGTACAGTTGGTAAAATACGTTCAAGCATGGAAGTCAAATTTATGTAGGTAGGTACAAAGAAAAACTATCGTCCTGAAAAAAGTTTCACTAACTTTTGGTTTGTATGAAATAAATGAAATTATTTTTATAAATTTGCGTCCACTCTGTTGAAATGTAATTTGTTTATAAGATTCACGAATGCTGGTATGCACGAATTTAAATACAATGAAGAAACTGTGGAAGAAGACAGAAATGAAAGCCAAAATAGGTAAGGATTTAAAGAAGAAATATAGCGTGGATGGACACAATTACCAATTATTTATACATATATTATACATACGCACAATAACTCCAGTTATATAACCCATTCGTAAGTTAACGTGTGTTAACTTTTTTAAAAAACTAGTAAGGTAAATATTTGATAGAAATCGTTTGGTTTTTAATATCCCTCACTCACGAGGAAAAATCACAATTTGTATGGTACACAACCTGGTATACAACGACGTCTAGTGCAAATATGTTCGAGTTGCTTAAAAAATTATTACGAACTTCACAGTAAAATAAATTTTGAAACAATTATGTTAAGTTCAAACAATTAAAAAGTATAATGTTTTAGTAATAACGTAGATATATAACAAGAATCTGGTATAATAATGTTCGCGAACAACTATCCACAAAAATGATATGTGGGGTATAAAAGCAAAGACAGCAATATCCAAAAAAATAAAAAATATTTTGAATGCAGTCAACGAAGATTACTCATTTAAAATGAACTGAATTCTAGATTTTATATATAATCTGTCCCTTCCAAAAACATGTTTCCTATAAAATCTCGAAGTCAATACATTAAAAATTAGTGATCTTCTATGACTGCTTAATTTTTTTTGTTGATATTATTGTCTTGTTTTTATACCCCACAAATAGCTTATGAGACCTTGAACTTGAAGTTTAATATTTTACCCGTCAACGAGAGATTCTGATGGGAAACCCATGTAGCACCTACCTATAATATAAAAAAATATAATTAAAGTCACGTAGAGATAAATTTTGTGTTTTTCACCCAATTTAATGATCGTCATAAATAATCTCTATAACGTAAATGCCAAATCCATCAACAATACCCGTAAAAACATTTGCAAGGCGAAATGCAATTACAATCTATCATGATTTAAAATAGGTTTATAAATAATATAAATCTCCTTCAATACTTGATTTACTTTTTAACTGCCAATTATTCGTAGGGGTTGCTATACAAGGTAAGAGAAGGATTGACTTAATTTTGGTTAGAAAGCTGGTAACAGTCGTCCACAAATGACAGAATTGAAACATTAAAAAGCGTATCTAATCTGCAAGGTCAAAAAGCGTGTAAAGACGCTTATGGCTTCGAGTGACATGCAAAGTTCGGCGTATTCTCTCGTTGCGTGGCATTTAAAAGGTTAAACAAATAATATATACACTATAAATGGATAAATTATCCCCCTGAACCTGTCGAGAGCTTAATAATTATTTTAAAATAATATTCCTCCCCTTCGGTCGTTTAAATTCTCACCCTTTGAACAACGGACATTTTTTATGAGTTTTAGAATGCCATGAGAAGATTGCTTAAGACAACGATGAACACAATGGCAGCACCTGGTTCAATGAACGAACTCGGATGAGCAGTGATGTGCACGGAAGCGGAACAGTTCTCGCTCCTCGAGCCTGATCCGGATGGTACCACTTACTATCTGACAAATTCACAAACGCGCAGAAAACTTTTTTCATTTATACTGTAATCCATCTCACGCACAACCCTCAATAAGAACATTTTCATTAGACACCCGTAACTTTTAACGCACGCCAAAATTTGAAGTGCTAATAAATTCTGCGTCGGCATGTAAAAAATATGCGTCGTCGATTGCATTGAGTTTACGTCATGAAGGAAACGATTATAGCTTTTTTGCCCGGGTACTGTAATTTAAATCTTGATTATCGACTTGTGTTCTGGTTTTGTGAATCGGATGTAGAACCTGTTTGCCGACAGAAATAGATCGGTGTCTGAAAACTCGTGGACCAACCCGAAAGTGTTAAAATCTACATTACATTCATCGTTAAATTGTTATATTCTGAACAAAAAACCTTACGTCTTTTTCAAAATATTTAAATAATATTAAAGCATTTTTTTCAAGGTATCTAGATCGGGTGCACAATGGTCTATACAATTACAATATTATAATATTACTATTGCATTCAATATATAAAATTATATACAATATTACTATTCATTCAATATATAAAATTTCAAATAAAAGGTACAAAAGAAAAATTGAATGAAAGAATTATAAATTATATGTGAATATAATTTTAAAGGCTCTCAAAAGAATAAATACCACATAAAAATTAAAATACATAATACGCTGTATAAAAATTACAGATAGTCAGATAGATGATAACATAATGAGATGAATCATACCAAAACTCTTAGCGGTTGACCTATGTATATTGATTCAATAGTCAATGATGATCCCCGTTACCATATGATGCTGACATCCATTAAAATGCGTGGATTTTTATAGCAACGTTTCGGCTAGTGATATTGATGTCATAGCATTAACCGAGACCTGGCTGAATGCTAGCGTTTTCGACTCTGAAATTTTTGATAGTAATTTTACAATAGTAGGCGAGACCGTGGTGGCCACAGGCAGGGTGGGGGATGTTTATTGGGAGTGAGAAATAGAGAAGACTTGCAAGTTGAGCGTTTCTCTATTTTGGAAACATCCAATGAAGATCTCTGGGTAAAACTGACATACGGTCTCGATATCACGTTCATGTGTGTATTATATTTTCCTCCGGTGAGTGAGACGGATATATATCAGATGTTCTTCGATAAGATGTTGTCCAGTCTAGAACTACTTCAGGATAAAAACCTCATTATATTAGGAGACTTTAATCTGCAGTCAGCGCGGAACATTTCAAGTGTAGAAGCTGACCTCAATTTTTTTTGCTCCGTATTAGGTCTCTCACAATATAATGATATTTTGAACTCCAGAAATAGAACTTTGGATTTAATATTTTGTAAAAGAGCGATTGACGTATCTCGGTCATTATCACCTCTTACGAGAGAAGATAATTACCACCCCGCACTTGAGTTTTGTTATAATCCGATTGCAGATCGTCCCCGTCGATCCAGAGTTCCCGGCGAAGGTACGGTTCGTCGAAGGGGCTGGAACTTTGATAATGGTGACTTCGACCGACTGTACTTTCTAATGGACGGTATCGACTGGGGAGAAATGTATAGCATATCTGATGTGAATGAGGCGGTACATTATTTTTATTGTACTATCGAAGGTGTATTTGATACTTGCTTCCCTAGAAAATCTCAGGCTACTGGTGGAAGGCGATATCCAAGGTGGTTTTCTAGGGATATTATTGGAGACATACGGACTAAGCATGTCTATCATAAAAAATGGAAAGCTTCTGGTCGTCACGGTGTTTATGAGATGTTTGGACGTTACAGATCCATCGTAAGACGTAACATTCGATTAGCATACCGGGAGTTCATTTCCAGCATGGAAAATAACATTATTCAAGATCCTAATACTTTCTGGGACTACATAAAGTCACAAAAGGCGGATGGCGGGAATGTTAACTCCATGACATGGGGCGAAAAAATGGTACGGGGTGCAGATATTGCTGAGGCGTTTGCAGGTCATTTTAAAACAGTGTATAGTAGTGAACCTCCGCTTCTGGATATTAACATTGCTAGGCAATGTTCTCCGATCGGTGCACAGTCTATTGATGTTCAAAATATCAGTGAGAAGGATGTGTCCGACACTATAAAAAAATTAAATAATACTCATTCTCTTGGTCCAGATTTCATTCCAACATTTCTCTTAAAAGGTTGTGTGGAACTGATAAAAAAACCACTTTGTTTTTTGTATAATCTTTCCATTAATACAGGGATTCCATTAATCTTCCCGGAAACATGGAAGACTTCAAAAGTTACTCCCATACATAAGAGTGGCTCTAAGTCGTCCGTAGAAAATTATAGACCTGTAGCTGTTCTCTCTGCCCCAGCTAAGGTATTTGAAATCATAATAAGTAGAACCGTCGCTTCCCGAGTAGAGCCATTTATAATTGATGAACAACATGGATTTAGGAAAGACCGCTCGGTTGAGACAAATCTGATGGTCTTCACAAATTACGTCACGGAAGCTCTGGACGCGGGACATCAGGTAGACTGTTCATATAATGACTTCGCCAAAGCCTTTGATACAGTCAACCATGATGTCTTATTGAAAAGGTTGTATGAGATTGGTTTCTCGGATGGTATGCTAAAATTAATGTCGAGCTACCTCCAAAATAGGAACCAATACGTCTCCTACGGCCTATTCGCGTCAGAGTGCTTCTTTACCTTCTCGGGTGTCCCACAAGGATCTAACCTGGGTCCATTGTTGTTTTCGATTTTTATAAATAATATAAAAAATGTAATCTTAAACTCGCGCTTTCTGTTATTTGCGGATGACTTAAAGCTTTTCTTAAAGGTATCAACTTTGGACGATTTTCGTCTTCTCCAAGCAGATATATCAAATATATGTGAATGGGGAAGACGAAATAAACTTTTGTTTAATGTTTCTAAGTGTTCGGTTACATCCTTCACTAGGGCCCAAAAAACTCTATTTTTTCGCTACAAAATGAACGATCAAAATCTGACAAGAACATCAAATGTTAAAGATCTAGGTGTTAGATTTGTAAGCAACCTAACATTTCACGATCACATAGAGACGATCAGTGGTGATGCTTTGAGAATGTTAGGATTTGTTCTGCGTACTGCCAGGGTTGTCGAGAATACCCGCGTACTCAAATTTACAAACTCCTTGGTGCGGAGTAGACTCGAGAGTGGCTCGATATCTGGGGGCCACATGAGGGCAAGTACTCTCTTATGGTGGAGAAAGTCCAAAAGAAGTTTCTGAGATATCTCTACATGAGAGAGTACGGGCATTATCCTTGGCTTTACCCAACCGAGTTTCTCCAGGGTATGCTTGGCTACAATAGTTTAGAGACTAGAAGGAATGTGTATTTGATTACACATTTTTATCGATTGTTGCGCGGTATGATCGATAATCCTGAAATTATGCAGAGCATTGGTTTGTATGTTCCTGATAATTACACTAGACATCGTCAGCATAGATTGTTTCACATTCCAATATACAGGACCAACCTGCCGATGGTTATGCCTGTTGGAAGAGCCACAGCTATGTTGAACAAAATTGCTTTGGGTATTGATATATTCCATGTGTCTGAGGGGGTTTTCCGAAGCGGGATTCTCCTACACCTTTAACCAGATTTCATGTTATTTTTAATTTATTAAATATTTTCATTTTTGATATATACTTCCTAATATGTATGCCTTAAACATTTTGTTTGTCATGTACATATTATCGTGAAATAAATTGAATTGAATTGAATTGAATTGAGTACATTTTATTATTTTTAAATTATTTGAAATGTAAAAATGGAACGTTTTAAATAAGAGAACGCATGTGTTGAAATCGGTAGCATCGTTTCGCTTTTGTTTTTGAGTTTGAAAGCGTATTTTGTTGAATCTGTTCTGTTTTTCAAAATATTGATAAAACAATGTAATCTTATTTTGAAAGTAAACTAAGAACACCCAGTTTGTGATTTTTTTACTTTTTGTTTCAAGTTTTGCTTCAGTGATATTTTCCGTACCGCAGAGTTTCTATACACGCCTTATCAATTCTTCGGTAAGCGCACATGCTTCCATTCAATAAAATATTTACTAAGACGCATACTGGTATTTTGAATAAGTTCGAAAGTTTTCTTAGTTTATTATTTATATGCGTAGATTTTTAGTAACTTTTATCTTTTGTGTATAGTTTTCTGGGATATTCTGCCGTGTGTGTGTGACCTCTCTGGCCAACGTTTCGGATCCCATTGCAGGGTCCATCATCAGGGCTGATGTGATGAGTGAGTGTTAAGTGTAGGTTAAGTATTACCTTGCAATACCGTACCGAAGTCAGGGTGTCTCCAAATTTGTGTTATGTTAAATACTGGATTGCAGTACCGTGTCGAAAGCAAGGTGTGTGTCTTCATGTAGTGTTTTATATATCTACTAACGGATGTCGGACTGTGCGGATCGTCTATTTGATTTATCCTGCAGCGCCGGATACCACAATGTTCTTAACTTAAGACCGTCATCCCTATTAATGTTTACCGGGTGCTTGTATATTTCAATTGCTTCTTTGACCAGGCGCGTATGGTGACTTTTGGGCTTTCCTAAGATTTTTGGCTCAAATGAAAAATGGTGGCCCGTATCTAGAAAGTGCTCAGCCAATGCCGATTTTTCCGGGTGACCGAGTTTGCATGCTCTTTTATGCTCATCAACCCTCTTTGAAATCGTGCGTGCTGTTTGTCCCACATACACTTTGTCGCAATTTTGACAATCGAGCCTATAAACACCGTCGGTCTCAAGGGGATCCCGATCCTTCGCTGGTCTTAAGAGGTCCTTAACCTTGTTGTTTGTGCCGAACACTGTCTTAATATTCTGTTTCTTGAGGGCTTTGGCAATCCTGTCTGTTACATTATGGATATAAGGCAAGAAAGCAATCCCTTTGATCTCAGCTTCTGTGTTTTTCTCGGAGCTGTTAGATTTGGCTCTTATGATGTGCCGTATCTGCCGTCTTTGGTATCCATTGCTTTCTAGCGCGTCGCTCAGTGTACGAATCTCCTCCTGCAGATGTTCTTCTTGGCATATTCGTTTAGCTCTCGTAGCTAAGGTATTAATTAGACCTCTCTTCTGCGCTGGGTGGTGGTGGGAATCTGCATGCAAGTAGCGGTTCGTATGGGTCGGCTTCCTGTAGACCCTGTGCCCGAGACTACCATCTGTGTTCCTTTTCACTTCTACATCCAGAAATGGTAGTTTATTTTCTTTTTCTATCTCCATGGTGAATTTTAATTTCTTGTGCAGCGTGTTGAGGTGTTCGAGAAAGTCCTGTAATTTTTCTTTCCCGTGAGGCCAGATTGCAAACACGTCATCAACATACCTCCACCAAACCTTGGGGATCAAAGTTGATGTGTCTAGAGCCGTTTCTTCGAATTTCTCCATTACGAAGTTTGCAATTACTGGGGAAAGTGGGTTTCCCATTGCTACACCTTCCACTTGTTGGAAACAGCAGTTGTCTAACAGCTCCGAGAAAAACACAGAAGCTGAGATCAAAGGGATTGCTTTCTTGCCTTATATCCATAATGTAACAGACAGGATTGCCAAAGCGCTCAAGAAACAGAATATTAAGACAGTGTTCGGCACAAACAACAAGGTTAAGGACCTCTTAAGACCAGCGAAGGATCGGGATCCCCTTGAGACCGACGGTGTTTATAGGCTCGATTGTCAAAATTGCGACAAAGTGTATGTGGGACAAACAGCACGCACGATTTCAAAGAGGGTTGATGAGCATAAAAGAGCATGCAAACTCGGTCACCCGGAAAAATCGGCATTGGCTGAGCACTTTCTAGATACGGGCCACCATTTTTCATTTGAGCCAAAAATCTTAGGAAAGCCCAAAAGTCACCACACGCGCCTGGTCAAAGAAGCAATCGAAATATACAAGCACCCGGTAAACATTAATAGGGATGACGGTCTTAAGTTAAGAACATCGTGGTATCCGGCGCTGCAGGATAAATCAAATAGACGATCCGCACAGTCCGACATCCGTTGTTAGATATATAAAACACTACAAGAAGACACACACCTTGCTTTCGACACGGTACTGCAATCCAGTATTTAACATAACACAAACTTGGAGACACCCTGACTTCGGTACGGTATTGCAAGGTAATACTTAACCTACACTTAACACTCACTCATCACATCAGCCCTGATGATGG
The DNA here is from genome assembly GCA_016648135.1 of Agrypnia vestita. Classification (NCBI taxonomy): domain Eukaryota; kingdom Metazoa; phylum Arthropoda; class Insecta; order Trichoptera; family Phryganeidae; genus Agrypnia; species Agrypnia vestita. Next base: position 56,288 of record JADDOH010003162.1, on the reverse strand, counting down.
ACCCTGCAATGGGATCCGAAACGTTGGCCAGAGAGGTCACACACACACGGCAGAATATCCCAGAAAACTATACACAAAAGATTCTGAACGGCCGTGAAAACCTAAGGACATTAGTAACTTTTATATTTCATTATATATCATATATTTATATGTCGTCGCAGACATTTTTTAAAAAACATTTGAGTTCTACAATTTCTTTATAGAAAATATTTAAATATCTTCAACCGTTAAGGCAGCGTTCGTAAAAAAACGCGTCGCTCGACCATTTTTTCGTCGACTTTAGTTGTAAAATAGGTCACCACGAAAAGCCCTTTCAAATGAAATAATATAAAGCCTGATAGTCTTTTCTAAATATTAGTGAAAAAATTTTTGAAATCGGATGAGTAGTTTCGAAGATTATCTCCTACATCCAAACTTACAAACTTTGCCTATTTATATATTAGTATAGATTCAGTTTCCTAAACGATGCGATATTCTACGTAAACCAATGATATTTCAACAGGTTTATTGGAAAGTCGAAGCCATACAAAGTAGATGAATTGCCGTGTATTGCATACAAATATTCCGTTTTCTTTTTAAAAACAAGTGCTCTAGGGATTTCCAGGCTGTTTTTGCCATTCAAGTCACGACTAAAATTCCTTCGGGGGGAACTGCATAAATGTGCTGGCTATTATGATGAAGCCTTACCTGTTATAATTAAATCGAATTAACTGTAACTATTACAATAATTTAATATTTTTTTCAAAGAAAAGTGTTCTCGAATTACGTACAATATCCTTTTTTCTATGTTTGCTCTGATTTTTTAGTGATCGAGCAAAGTTCTGGTTTTGCATTCGGCCAGTTTTGGCCAAAAACTAGATTCGGCAGCGGTTTCGATTTCGGCCAAAAATAGGCTGAAACTTCCGCTCAGCTTAAATTGGTGTTTATGATAACATCTTGATAAGAACCTGTCTTCTGGTTCTTAGTAGTAGAAAAAAAAGGTAGTCAGTAGTAGAAAAAAAAATAGTTTTCAAAACTTGAAGAGTTTGTCTACTATCGAGTGTATATGTATTAATATATTCTACATACTATACTCATTATACTTATCTATGTTCACTGTAGTAAAACAAGTATTATTTTTCAACTTCAAGATTTTGTAAATCTTCGCTAATTTTCTAAGTTATTTTTAATTACTTTTTAATTAGGGATGACACAAGGCGTCCTACGCAGCGTGGTATAAAATTAAAGTACTCATTAAATTAAAGCCGACTTGCCCTATAGCACTCTCTAACTGGTGACTGCCATTACTTATTATGATTCTTAGCTATGAGCACGAGGAGTCATATAGAGTACAATCCCAAGATAATGGGTATCACGAGCTGATGGTGCCTATACGTTTAATGGTTCTAAAATGCAAATCGAGTTGATTGTGGTGATTATACAGAACACACGAAACGTAGCAAGTAGGTACGCGCTAGTTTATTTCTGGACTGCTAATCAAATCATGAAACATGCAAAACGTCCAATAGCCCCAGAAGGAATATATTTTTTCCATTTAGTAGACCTGTAGATAGCCACCATTTTTTTACTCCCTTTATATTAACTCGTGGTGTCTGCTTGCTTCCTTGCCGGTTTGCCGTCGAAAAAACTTTGGATCGATTTTTAACCCTTTTCCCGTGATCCAGTCGAGCTGAAACTTTGCAAACAGACTCGTGGCGACGGTCAAGAAGATCTAAATTTAATAATTATGGTATAATATAACTGAGTAGCTTGTTGGTCTTGTGGTTAGGACACTGGACTCGTGATCCAAAGGTCGCTGGTTCGAACCTCACTCCAGACTAGCAAGTTAGTCCTATTTTCATAGCACAAGCGTTTAGCTTAGTTTGAAAATAGTAAGAATATTGATGTGACACGTATTCCGTGTTCACATCACTATTTAAAAAAAAAAAATTTTGGATTTTTCAAATTTTTAATGTTTTTTTTCATACAAGTTGTATGGATATTTCAACGCATATGGTAGACGCGAAACCCGAAAGTGAGAATGGGAGTATTGTAAAAATTTGGTTTTTATGGGTTACTTTTTTACTTGACGCGATAACAGCACATATTTTAATACATAAAAGATCGTCAGTTAAAAATCCCACAAACGGATTAATGGTTATATATTAGGTCCTTACATATGAAATTGGCGTTTAGTATGGGAGGAACATAAAGCCGATTTTTTTAAATTATAATATATTTATTTAATCAAAGTATGTACCATTGCTATCTATGTATGCACTTTTGCCATCTCATAGGTAGTTCATCGATCCCTTTACTAAAAAACCATTCGGACGGGAATCAATAAAATCTTTGAAGGCGGTTTGGACTGCCCCATCGGAGTTGAATTTTTTCCTTTGCAAGAAGATATCCAAATTTCGAAAAAAATGGTAATCTGTTGGGGCAAGGTCCGGAGAGTACGGTGGATGTCTTAGAAATTCCAATTGAAGCTCCTCTAAGTTGGTAGCCGTCTGTTGTGCAGTGTGTGGTCTAGCGTTATCATGAAGCAGCAGTGGCCTAGAGCGATTAACCAGCCTCGGTTGTTTAGCAGCTAGCTTTTCATCATGGTTTGCAGTTGCTGACAATAGACATCTGCCGTAATCGTCTGGCCAGATTTAAGAAAGCTGTAGTGAACGACACCAGCACTAGTCCACCAAACGCTCACAAGTAACTTTTTGGAGTCAATTTTCGCTTGGGGCATGGTTTGGCTGGTTCGGCAGGGTTCAGCCATTGCGATGAGCGCTTCCGATTATCGTACAGGATCCACTTTTCATCACAGATAATGATTCGATTTAAAATCCCTTCATTATTGTGCCGGTTGAGTAATACAACGCAGCAGTCAACGCGCGTTTGTTGATTTGCTTCACTCAATTCGTGAGGTACCCACCTTTCAAGCTTTTTCACCTTACCAATTTGCTTCAAGTGGATTAAAACAGTTTTATCACTAACACCGCAACCTGCAGCTAACTCGGATGTGGTTTGCGATGGATCCGCTTCCACAATAGCCTTCAATTCTTCATTATCAACTTTGGTCTCCGGCCGTCCACGGGGCTTGTTCTGCAGGTCGAAATTTCCAGAACGAAATCGTTGAAACCTAAAACGCACTGTGTTTTCTTTTGCGGCACCGTCGCCATACACATCATTAATCCTTCGAGCCGTTTCTGCAGCACTGGTGCCACGATGGAACTCGTACTCGTAAATAACGCAATATTTCAAGTTTTTCATTTTGTAATCTGAGTGACGCAAAGAAAAAAACAATTGAGGAAAAAACAAATGAATTATAATTTTCAAAACACAAATACATGAGTAAATAGCTGTATAAATTTGGATTAGGAATTCTTAACCAAAGAGAAGATATTTGAGATCAAATTTGCCAGTACGGCAAAACGCCAATTTCATATGTAAGGACCTAATATTTAAATAAATATACGATAACCTGACTTACGTAGATGAAAAACGAATTTAGAAAGGGAAAATTAAAAGGTAAAAAATCTAACTTTAGCTCTTATTAGAACCACGCTGAAAAATTATGAAAATCGTGTCCATTTTGGTCTTATTATGAACTAATTTAATACGTGTTTTTGTATCTTGTTTGCTGTTCAATGCTTTATAATTTTTTTTATAGAAAAAATTCCTTTCTTTCAGATTATGGTCATCAGGATGTCGGTCCAGGTACCAAGGCTCCATCGGGAGGCTCAAGTTCCTTCGGAGGCCGTTCTGCATCATCGGTGAGTTTTTTAAACTATTCATCGTTTTCATCTAGCGAAGTAAATTTCTAAATATGAGAAAATTAAACTATTATTTGTCGGAAAAATAAACGTGGTTAAAGACTGCCCATCACCACACTATGAAAGGATTCTATCCTAAGTGTTGTTTAAAATAATATATCGATGATTATTAATATTTTTTGTTGGAAAAATTTGTGATTCTTAATCGATAATCCTATCTTTATGCAACAACACTAGAAGCATACGCCAAAATTTCCACTATGACTACGTAAAGCACACGGTCAAATTTTATTTTTGATTCCGTCGTTAAAGTGCCTATCTCAACACGGATTCATCTAGTGAGACAGGCGTAGTACCTATAAACAAAACTGTATACTTTATGTGAATAACAAAAAATATATAAAAAGAACAATATCAAAGCAAGTTATGACGATCACAGGAAAATCTTGTAACATGATACGTTATGTTATAAATTAACGAGTTACAGGAGATACGTGCAAATATGCATTTAAAATTACAGTATTCATAAATGTCAATTATAATAAGTAGATTCATAACTTGAATTGATTAGTCCCGGTTTATAAGTGCATTAGAACTCTGCACTACATGTTATGAATTTTTATAGACTCTGACCTGGATACAGTGTGTACCTTTGCTTTTTATTCTGCAGCTGCACAAAGACCGCAGCTACCTCTTTAAATCTTTTCTATGTTACTTGATATGAGGTCAGGGAAAAATGAAATGGATGGGAAACTGGTACGTATGTACGTGAAAAGGATATGCGCACATTTGTCCGCTGTCTAAGAAACGACAGGCATTTTTATCGAAATTGATAGCAGCTTTTATTTTCTGAAAAAAATTCACCGCGGACTTGCGCGATACAGCGAGGGTGGGTTTGAGAGGGCGGAAAAGGCCGCGAGGGGAGCGCGAGAGCGATTACATTTTTGCAGAAGTAAAGAGTTTTAGTAAAAAAATCGTAGGTGTCTTATTACAAATTAAGTTATAATATATCAGAAAAGGCTCTGGCAGTCATACATACGTATGACTGCCAGAGCTTATTCTATACTATACTTTTTAGGATCCTGCGAAAAATATATGCACCATCCTCCATCTTCCTATTGCTCCCTAACCCAAATCCATCTAATACAATTTAAATTGTGCCATTCAAACCAAATTTTGATGGTCTTACCTTGATATCCTCTCCTTTTCCCTAAGCTGTTCACCAACCCTTTATCATAAATGTCCATCCATATAATCCAAATTAAATTGAATGTCATCCATGTCAGGTCTTGCATAGTTACTTACTAGGACTGTATGGCAAACAAAGACTCCATATTCTCTCCTCTTTACGTTTATGTTTCTCCCTACCCCGATACATTGGATTGTTATATTATATTGAATGTCACCCATTCCCCATTCCAAATTTTGCGAACTTATCTGTACTTATTCTATACTATACTTTTTAGGATCCTGCGCAAAATATATGCACCATCCTCCATCTTCCTATTGCTCCCCAACCCAAATCCATCTAATACAATTTAAATTGTGCCATTCAAACCAAATTTTGATGGTCTTACCTTGATATCCTCTCCTCTTCCCTAAGCTGTTCACCAACCCTTCATCATAAATGTCCATCCATATAATCCTTAAGAAATTAAATTGAATGTCATCCATGTCAGGTCTTGCATAGTTACTTACTAGGACTGTATGGCAAACAAAGACTCCATATTCTCTCCTCTTTACGTTTATGTTTCTCCCTACCCCGATACATTGGATTGTTATATTATATTGAATGTCACCCATTCCAAATTTTGCGAACTTATCTGACTCCGGCGAACGTATGTAATCCCATTATCTCCTCTCATCCTCCGCCGGTCTGAACCAAATTGCATATATTAATATTATATAGAGCCTACGCAGAACAAACGCTACTCCTTCCTCTTAACCCTAATCTTAAATTAAAATTTAATTATAATAAAATCGTAATCACGAAAAACAATAGTTGTACATATCGGTTGCGGGTTTAAGAAATTAAAATACATAATTTTATTTTCAACCCTGTTATACTGTACGCTTTCGAACCCAATGTTGAAAACGCGGCCCTCGTAGTCCAGTGAGCAGGATACTGGTTTCCCATACCGAGGGTTCCGGTTTCGATTCCCGATGAGATACATCTGTGTGGTTAATTCAAGCCTGGAATATTTTTGTGATGCAATTGGGCTGCACGGCCTGTAGCTTAACAAAAAAGGGTACTTACTTGCAAAAAACACAAAATAAACAAATAACTAAACAATTAAGATTAATTATGGCTATTTATAATTAAGCTATTTATATTTGAGAAACGTGTATGGAAGTCTCTTATACGATGGGCCAGGGCTTATAATCTGTATGAGCTGGCTTAAATGATCACTCTATACAATGCAACGTTCACTACTTTTACATATTATCAAAATTTGAAAGTTTTATATATATGTTAGAATCTAAGAATCTTCCGCATATTTCATTGGTCTATGCTAGAGACATCTGTAGTCTTTTCTCATTAACTGGTTAGCTGGCAGTGATTCCTGGTAATGATAGCTGGAGACAAAATCCAGTAACTATGTTCTTAGAACATACTTTCATATAAAAATATTGTTAAAATAACTAACCGTTCACGATTTACTGCAATTTTCACTGGAATGCTGGAATTTCATGGAAATGTGGGATATATTTTTCGTAGCGCCTGGTCGTTAAACTCTAGAATTGTCAATACGTCATACAGTATCGCCGAGACGATAGAATTCCTTTAACAGAAACATTCCGCAAATCTTGAGTCGTGCTGGAACTTTTGTCACAGAACTGTAAAGTCATGAGTTGTGTCACAACATTTTGCTGGAATTTATGCTTCATATAAAACATTTTATAATTCGAACACAATAGGTAATTTATATGTTGTGGGATATTAAGGAACAATGTCGTCTGTTTATAGAACTAAAACCATCTTGTGTGACCTGATCACAATTATGTATTACTTAACAGTGCATTTTGGTTCATCTGAAGACGTCAGTGTCCGAAATATTATTCGCTCACAATTGTTTCCGGTCGCATTGTTATCCCACAATTCTTCTCCTGAAAAATTGTTCGTCGAATGCATTGAAAAATAATTTGTTTGATTATTGTTTATAATTATTTAAAACAGGTTGTTTTTAAATTTGAACATAGCCATACAGTGTACATTTTTATTTCTCCTTTTATATTGGAATAAAATTGTTAAATAAATACCAAAATTTTACTCAATTTACTTTTGGAAATCATCAAAAATAATTTCTGTAGTATAATAATAAATCTATCTAAAAAATAATGACGGTAAAAACATGATTAACATTTAATAAACTAGCTGTGACCCGTCAAAAAGATGTATTTTTACATGTCGGTTCCTAAGGAATAAGTATTTATTTATTTATTAAAAAAAGTATTTAAAAAAAGAACTTACGGAAATTATTATTATTGGATTTTTTGTAATTTTTTTATTTATTTATTTGTTCTTTTTACATAAATAATTAAACATTTAAAATAAGGAAACAATTTATTCTACTGTCTCTATAAGAGAGAATTGTTATATTATTAAAGTTGATACCTTCGTTAGCAAAGTTAGCAAATGTTAATTAAAAAAATTGTTATAAGTTATCAAAAAAATGCATTCGTTGTTGTTTCACATTTTGCACAGTTGATGTTTTCAAAATGAGTAATGACGCATTCAAAGTCAAATTTTTGATGATATTTATAATTAATTATTTTATAAGACTCGATTTCCGGCCTGTGTGATAACCAAGTCTAGAACAATAAGAGTTGATCAGCTTCCAATAATCAGCAAAATACGGTGCAAAATGTCATACGAGGTGTCTAATTGTTGCGCAGTCCTCTTATTGACACAAAAGGCATCACTTGGGCGAGCAATGCTTTTCCACATTGACTGTTTTTATAACTTCAGATCTGGAGTGAGGTTCGGACCCGCGACGTTTGGATCACGAGGCGAGAGTCCTAACCACAAGACCAACAAGCTACTCTCTCTAAAACAAACTCCAAGCAGCTCTATCCAGCAATAGGCAGCAATGTCCAAAAAAAATTGAATGCGGTCATTTTATAGGAAAATAGGCTACAAATTTATGGAAAAAATAATTTTAGAAGGGATATATATATACATAAAATCTACAATTCAGTAAGCAATTCTAAGTAAGCAGTCCGCAGTGACTGCAGTCTAAACATTTTTTTAATTTCTTGGCAACCGTAAATAGATACAGAAATAATAATTATAATAATAATATAACATAAGTACTTTAATGTGTCCAATACATTTTTTTATATAAGCGGTGCACAGTTTTCTAAGGGAAGAATTGTAGGGTAATAATTATAACAACTGACGAAGGTTAGTTGAGGTGATAAGAAGTAAGTGCCACTATTCAAAATACGAATTTTGATAAACGTTTTCAAACTAATTTAAAAGCTGGAGTGGAGACTTTAAAATTAAAATACACAAAAATGCTTTTAAAATCAGTTATCATTTGTGAAATTGACACTCTTTGCCGGATAATCACACTCAAACACGTCACCCGGCGGTTTTACTTCTAATACCCTGATTTTGGGCGAACAATATTCTAAGATCCGAAGAAACTATTTTTTTCCTCCAAGAAAACGTAGACTTCAAGCGGCCTCTCCAGATACCTATTATATCGAGTGCCGAGTAATCGAGTGCGTTTTCGGCAATTCTTAAATCGGGAGTTCTTAGAAAATGAGTTGAATAATTTATTCGAGTTTAAAAATACACAGCGAGATAAACATGCTTGTCTATAGCCGGGAGAATTTTATTGGTTATTATGTATGGCATTTAATTTTTGGACCTAAAATTGTTTTCATTTAATCTTGAAGAATTGCACGAAATTTTATAGTTACCTGGTATGGTACCACACTACAAGTATTGAATTAACTGTTATTTATTAGTTGTCGATTGCTCAATGCTGTCATATCAAAAGTTCTGTGTTAATGCATATAGGTAATTAGGTTAACTTTTTATTTTGTGAATTCCCAAAAAATTTCGTAATGTTTTTATGTACTCTCACTTTCAATTTGTGTTTGATTTTAAACTATCATTTTTCAAAATCCGCTACCAGAGATCTGCCATCTTAGCTGTTCTCCTGGTAGACTGTGGTACCAAATTGTTTTATAAGTAATTTATGCTGATTATGATGGTTGAAGAACTTAATTAATTGTTTTACTTTTTTCATATATTTTTAACATAACATTAATAACAAATATATTTAAATTAAAAATCGTTACCGTGTTGAACTTTATAACGAGTATATTAATAATATGTATTAGTATGCATTGAACATGGCATTTAATAACAAATATGTATATTAAAATTAAATTTTTTAACTGCTGTTGAACTTTATAATGAGCATATTTATAAGGTGTATTAGTATACAGAATTGTATTGAAATGTTAAAAAAGAGTTTAAGATATATTATTTGAAATCTTCACTTTTTACTGGATTCTTCGGGACTGTAGTGGTAAATATCAAGCTGGAGGCTTCGGTTCTCCACTGCACTGGGGAAAATCAATTAATACTAGATACAATAATAAAATGTTACCTCACATCACGGAAATTTCATTTTTGTAATAAGAATAATTAATTTGATCTAGAAAATACGTCTACAAAAAATATAATTATTTAACTAATAAGAATATCGAAAAGATTTTGAAATTCAACAATTTAAATTCCTCCAAATATATAAAAATACTCCATTTTACTAGTCACGCCTACGTGCGTAACACTTGAATGGTACCCAGATGTACAAACACTACACTACACCAAACACACGAATTGATACGTCACGACTAATCATATGCGTTTTAATGGAGTCGTGTTTTTAAAGATTTTTACATTAAAAATTACGAATGAAAATATTACCCCATATTATCCATACTGGATCACAGAATATAATTAATATTTATGAATATATTTTATATGTTTTCATTAGTATTTATAATACGTGAAATTTCCCTATTCTCGTTCAAATGTACGTTGTAGTAGTAGGTGCACATCATAATTTAGCACTAGAGTATTGATATAAGTGTATGTTTACCTCCATGTAACTCTTTTTTATCGAACGTTATTAAAATTCAGAAAATCACTTAAAATTAATCATTACTTGATTAATTTTAAGTTATTTTCTTAGCTACTTGATTTAAGCATCCTAACAGCCGCCTTACACTGTTTAATAAAATATGTGCGTATGTGCCTTGTTATACAGCGTTTGATATACAACGATGAAGCCGATATTTACAAGGGGGTACATTTACGTACACCGCACTCTTTTGGAAGGTTATGTGTTTTGAAATGTTGAAATGGTGCCAAGTGAAATAATAATCTACGGCAAAGTGCAACACTTGAAAAGAGAAGGAACATAATATACGCGGGTACTCGGCTAAAGGTTGTACTTAATGTCACCGTGTTAAAAAAACGTGTCTGCGAGGTATCCAGTTGGCCACAAGCCAAACCGTAATGTTTGCGTTCAGAAATCAACTCTGTTAGCGACATTATTAAATTTAGTTTTGTCTTTCAAATCAGCGAAGGAATATCCTAGTGAGCCTAGCATATCTAATAAGTCAGTTTGAAAGTGAAATTATTTTTATGTAATATTTACCCCGGAATAAAACATTTTGTAACGTATTTTTCTTTTTAATGTGATGCCCTTGTTTTTCGTAGGCTTTTTAAGAAAAATATGCAATATTTGAAACTATTTGCAATATTTATAGTATTATATAATACACATTTATATCGAGGGAAGGATGTGGGATGGAAGTAGGGGGAGATTGTCCAAATTTTTCGCGGGGTCCTAAAGAGTAACTTTAAAGAAATTCGAGCGGATTGTGTTTGCATCGGGGGAACGAACGTATAACAATTAATAAAAAATAAATTTACATGTGGCTAGGGGAAGGTGTGGGGTGGCTGTGCCCGTGCTTAACGCAGCGGTCGTAGAGTAAGATTAGAAGAGAATATGATAGATTTAATTTAATATAGATATGCAGAAATTTATTAAAGAGTTAAGGGTATATTTGTGAGTCAAATAAAATGAATATTTTATACGAACCGTATATAGTCTTATCCGACGTCATCATCCTATCGCCGCGGAGGTGTAGGCCGAACTCGTCAAGCGAGACGTCGAGATTTATTTCTCAGCGAAATATACGGTTCGTATAAAATATCCGTTTTATTAAACACATAAATAGGCATAAATTTAGTTTAATATGTGGACATATATTTTTAACGCTTCTATAGATAACGAGGCCCAATTATTGAAGCGAAAAACATCAATTGGCTTGAGTAAATTACATACATTTATTGTGAACTCACCTGGAATTGAATCTATGCTACGAGGGCCTATGTTTTCAAACTTTTTATTGGAATTACATAACTGTTTTTTTATGTGGATCCACCTATTTTTTGTTATAAATTCTCCGTAATATAATTTTTTTTAGTAATTAAAGGTTCCGTTATCCGAAAGGGTCATTACTTACCAAACTTTTTTTACAAGAAAATGATCGGTTACTAATGATTCTCGCAGATCTCACCACCAAGTGTGAGCTATGAACCTGTTCATAGCTCGATAATAATCGATGTTTGCAAAAATGCTATGCTATGCGTGGTTTCTAACTTTACGCAGTTTAATAAACTTTAATAAACCGATGTTTATTTAGCTTTTCGGAATCTTGGTTTTTGGTTTAGTTTCATAATCCCGTGACGTTAACGCTGATTATATTAAAGTTAAATTATGTTCTTGATGATGTTGACTTTCTTCAGATCACACTGTTCTTTCAACAGTAAACCAAGGTCACACAAATAACTAATAATGAGCGGTCTAGGTTTTGAGTTTTGATTCGTCGTTCTTATTTTTCAGGTATATATTTACTTTTTTTAATAATTATTATCAGAAATTCATGCTTTTCCTTTTAGTTAACTCATTCCATCTCTCCTTATAAACATATTCAAATAACGTTTTTATTTATTTATTGGGTAACCTAGTATACTTTCCAACTTAACTCGCCTAACTAATAGGTTAGTGAGGACGGTTATGTTAGGTAGTAGTAACCTAACCTAACAAAACCAACCTAACTAACCTAATAGTTAGTTTGGAAAATCTACTTTCACTATATAATTTCACTGCGACATGATATAAGTACATACATGTACAAATGTATGGATGAGGATGTGTAACAAAACTATGACTGCTATGAATTAAATAAAAATTAAGAAATGTTTAACTAATAAATTAGTAAATCCGTATTTTTTAATCTTTTGGATGTTCGTTTTTATGATTTAAAAATAAGTTAAGTATCTGTAAACTCTGATAAGAGTAGTGCTTAAAGACGCTACAGAAACATGTAAGAAAAAGAAAAAGAATAAAGAAAGATAGACTTAAACCCTAAATGTATTTGAAAGCAGGATCCTCTGGAGAATTTTCGAAGCCTTCAAAAGAAATTGGAGTATGGTACAGGCGCACTATGGGAAATTTAAGCCTGTTTCGGACCAAAAGTCAAAATTGCTTTCATTTTTATTTATAAAAATGACAATTTTACTTATATCGTGTTTAAAAACTAATAATAATATTATATTATATACCTAATAAATCCATAATCAATAAAGAAAATATAGAAAAACATGAAATGTAAAGTGCTTACTCACTTGGATGTCCATGTGAAGTCTGTTCACTCTATCACTTTAAAAGTTAATTTATTGTTAAACTTTATAGGAAAAGATATAAAGAATTATACATTTCTGAAAAGCTCATTATTTAAGAATTTTAAAACAACTAAAATGTTTTTGATTTTATGTTAAACTTTACGTTTAAATGACTAGACAGTAAAATCAGGAAAAAGATTTATTTTTTTTAGTTCATCGAGACATTTGTCACTTACCCACGTCTCCCCACGAAGACATTTAATGTTGATTTATAGTCTAGATATTCATAAGAAACATTAATAAAAATTAGTTTCAAATGTTTGCTAATTTCGAAGTTATTGGTAAAAATGTGATGAATGACCATTTTTTATGTTTTCATAACTATTTGAATACTTTGACAGACATCAAATCGTGATTGCATACAAAAACTTGTTAGTGTTTTCATAAATTCTTTTGTGTTTACCGGCTGTAACTAAAATTAACATGAACAAAAAACTATAAACAATATAAAAACACGAGTAATAAAAACATCATAAATAAAACATTTTTTAAAACTGTTTATTAGATTATACTACTAAATTAAAAGAAAACATGTTGAATAAAAAATCTAAGAAAAAGTTTTTTAAACATTTTATACGCACCAATAAAAAGTTGATAATGAAAAAGCATTGGAGAAAAATCGTATTTCTAAGTTATCATTTTTCAAATTGAATAATTAAAAACATCCCAAATTCCACACAACCAGCTTTCTTACTATATACTAAACATAATTAATTAATAATATCGAATTAATTAATATTTCGAACTTTACAGGAGAGCAAAATAATGTTCTGTCGATGTGCTTTGTCAATATTTCTTTTATTTTTAAACGATTGCCGTGTATGTTTTGAATTAACAAATATAGAAATCGTTTAATAATTAAAAAAACATTAACAAAATTAGATTGACGGAACTTTATTTCCCTCTCCTCTAAAGTTCGAAATAATCGTAAACGCCATTTTGGCCTTCTATCCTCGATATATTGAATGACAAGGATAAGGATGATGTATGAAAATCGCGGGTTTGTAAATTAATTTGTAACGATTGCAATCATTTTATATAGGTTAAAGATTTAATGAGCACTTAATATGTTGAAATGGCAAAAACTTTTCCGAATTTTTGTATAAACTTTTGAAAACAAACCATTTTTTCATATTAAAAAGGTTGGAGTATTTTTACAAACAAATAATCTAGGATTACAAGTTGATTAACAAAAATTTTTAGAAATTCTAAAAAATATTATCCCGATGAAGAAACCATTAGCTCCAAAATAGGGGGATAGTTCAATAAATAATGGTTTTATTTTTAGAAATTCTAAAAAATATTATCTCGATGAAGAAACCATTAGCTCCAAAACAGGGGGATAGTTCAATAAATAATGGTTTTATTTTTAGAAATTCTAAAAAATATTATCCCGATGAAGAAACCATTAGCTCCAAAATAGGGGGATAGTTCAATAAATAATGGTTTTATTTTTAGAAATTCTAAAAAATATTATCTCGATGAAGAAACCATTAGCTCCAAAACAGGGGGATAGTTCAATAAATAATGGTTTTATTTTTAGAAATTCTAAAAAATATTATCCCGATGAAGAAACCATTAGCTCCAAAATAGGGGGATAGTTCAATAAATAATGGTTTTATTTTTAGAAATTCTAAAAAATATTATTCCGATGAAGAAATCATTAGAAAAAATTAATAATTAATTTTTTAATAACTATACCACAAAGTTATTTTGCTGTTATTGAAGAAGGAATAGTTTGCAAAAGTCGAAATAGGTAAACCGATTAACCAAAGACGTTGCTAACTGCGCATCAAACGCTGCGCACCGCAGCTGGTACTGGTATCATTTTATTCTTTGCACAGAAGACTTCCGCCAAGCAGCAGGCGCGGCCTCGCAATTAGAGGCGTCTCTGTCTGAAACGTTCTCAGCGATCCGCTTTCTTGTTGGGATCCCGCTCGTGGGCTGATTTGCATACCAGAAGATCCTCGGGAGCGCGTTTTTTAGCGCTCACCCTAAATGCTCGCCATACTTGATATCCTCGGCGCTTCCGATCCCAATCTGCGGCGGGCGGGAGGAGAGGCGTGGACTTTAAATATTCACCGCGAGCGCGAGGCGCTCCTAAGTCCGGCGGACTATAAAGGCCCAGAACCAATTTTCTTTATCGCTGAATTATATATCCGAATGGTGGATTGCAGCGCCGCGCGCCGTCCGCGTTTTGTTTACAATTCGCCCGGTAAATTAAAAGTTTTGATTATCCCGCTCTCGCCCGCCGGTCATTGTTTTAAATAAATTAGAGCCATCTTCGAGACTCGCTGTGCGCCGGGCTCGCGTGCGCTTCAGTGAGCGATGTATGCGACTGCCGCGGAGTATTCGCTCGCGGCAATAGCGTTCAATGCGGAGAGAACGTCTAGGATTGCGGCAAATGTTCAATTATCATTCGGAAAGCGGCACGAAAGCTTTGCGCAACGTAGTACGCGAACAAACAGCCTTCGGGTATAATCTGATCGCGCATAATTCTTAAACGAGCGCATTCTGACTTTTTGTACTAATATTAACATAATATTATGATAACGACATATTTATGAGGTACTAGAAAACCGGGCTAAACCGCGTTCCGTGATATGGTCGAATGAATCCTTTGCATATAATGATTATTAAGCTCGGCTTATTAAATTAAATCATATTTTAATGAAATTGATCGCACTTTTGATAGATCTTCCACATACTTGGTAGTCTTAATTTGGTCTCGGACCAGTCTAGGATCTCAGGGGTTAGGCCTGAGGCTTTCATTAACGGTTTATTGGTAAATCTGGTAAGTCAGATAAAATGCCCTCTGCCCATGCTTCCCTAAAAGCTTTTTGAAAAAGTTGTGTATCAGAATGAGAATTTATTTTACTTTGTCTGCTAACAATAAAGCGTTCCGAATAAGCAGAAACCGAAGAAAAAAAATTCAGTTTCAAATTTATAAGTTTTTAATAAATGCCATGTACATATATAAAAATTAAAAGCCCTTTTATTTATACCTCATTTATTTAATGAGTAAAACATTTCATTATGATAATATAAAAAAATATGCGTATATATATAAAAATTCAGTGCTGCTCATAATACACTTAAAACACAAATATTTAACTAAAAAAACTAACTCCCTTTCTTTGTAAATTAAGTTTACCATCATGTAATTAAATAATTGATTGACTGAAAATGAAACATGTCTAGACAAATATCTATGTCAAAAATCTCTAAAAATATCTCTTTATTATTTGATTTCTTTCAAAAAACCGAAGTGTGCTGTCATCTGTGAACCAATTGTCATAAATTTTTGAAATTCGTAGTGAAGTACATACCTATTATACCTTCCGACGGAGTAATTCAAATTTTAAATATTCCGTGACGTTATCAGGCCGCCGTTGGTAGTAATAAAATTTTTGTAATGATTTCATTTGTGAAAAAAGTAACCCATACTACCTTTCTAATTTTCGGGTTTAGTGTCTACCTTATGCGTCGGAATCTCAGACGCTACGAGTGAAAAGAATATGAGTAAAAATAAAGTGACAACCCTAGCGTCAACGCAAGAGTAGGCTAATAACTCGCCGTCAGGCCGGAGATAAACTACTGTTCTGGGTATACTGTGAATATACTTTGTATGTAATAAAAAAAAAAAACTTTGAAATTATATTATATCGTTTTCAGTTAAGTTTTTAACAAAATGGTCATATTCAATTTTTTTTAATTATGTATAGTATTATAAATAAATTTAAATGTAATTTCACTAAAATCAGCTCGCAACACGCAACGCCTCAGGCAACATTCAAGGGTCGCCCACCAAATAACTCCTTGTTATTTGGTGGGCGACCCTTGTGGTCTTGACATTTTTATATAGATATTTTATTATATTGTCACGGATCGTGGCTGTAGGAAACAAATGAAAACACTGGAAATTAATCAGCGATTTATAAATTAGAGATTAATTATTTTAATAAATTCACAAGGTCACATAACTTTTCGCACATAGAAGAAATTATTTATTTCGCAATAAAGAATATTTGAAATAAACAATACTTATTTATTTCGCCACTATCGGTAAGTACTCACCCGATTATTTCGCTGGTGTCTATCACTACGAAATTCACGTTTTGGCGTACCTAGCCGTCGTCTTGCGACAAACTTCGCACCGAACGATCTGTCAAAACCAACATTATGCGCGGCCTAAACCCGCACTATTTAGACGTGAATACGTTGGTTTCGAATCTCCTAGATTAATTTATTCCTTTCCTTATATCAGGGGAAGGTTCCCGTCGCTTCCAGGTTGTTCCAGGCGTTTCTCGAATATTATAGATAACCCTTAATTGCTATAGACCGTTCTCGATCCTTCGGTAGTGTTGTGACATATTACAAGGGATTCGGACAGTTTTCGGTCAGCTTCGGTCAGCTTCAAAATCCTGAAATTATTATGTCCCGTAATTTTTCACGGGTGTACGGCCAGTTAATTAGGTTGGTTTGAAATGTTAGCTTCAGATTAATAGATTTTTAAAATATTGGAAATTCCATACCATTTGTGATGTAATGCTGTCTTGAGGTTAAAATCCCTACCCAAAGTAATAATTTTATTGTATTGACATTATTTTAGACCTTTTCAAATAAATAATTATTTTTCAAATTTTTAATTTCTATTGTTAACATAGTGTAGTATATGAAATCCAAGCAAAAAGTGCAACGCATATGCAGTGCATGTTCTTAAATCTATGAAATAGAGCACTTTTCATGTAAACCTGCACAGAGAAATACACGAAAACTCGTACAACCAACAATTGTCACGGGACACTTAAACTTTGAGAGACCACTTTTATTTACCGGAGTTGCGACACCTGGTGAAGCGGCTCTCATGGAAGGATGCTAAAAATTGCAGAAATAAAATTTGGCTAGCTTCAGACACTGTTTCTATTCTCTCGGACACATATTTTACTGAATCTGTGCAATTGTTCTTAAATAATACATTTTTCTGGTGTGGAATCTTCAGTGTAAAACTTAATAACATTTATATTGTTATAACGTAATAACGTTTATGATTTTGATGTCTGATACATATTCAGCTATAACGCGTCACAGTTGACATACTTTTTATGTTTGAATTTCTGCATTACATCAATTATTCCTAATAAGAAAAAAATGATTTTTTATTATTTTATTCTTAATGAAGGTAATATAATAATTTTTAAATTTCCTAATATATAAGCATAAGAGTGAGTACGTTAAATTTTTAATCAAAAGTAAGTTTCACGTATTTTTTTTATTTCTTTCTTCAAAGTCGTTATATTATTTTCTTCCCTAATATCCCCTGGTAGTTTCCTAAATAATTTCATCCCACTGTATATCATAAAAGTTTGCGATCTTTTTTTCTTTCGGAATGGTAAATTTATTTCATCTTTTCTTCTTGTACGATGGTCATGTTCTTGTTGTTTTTTTTTCTTAATAATTCAAAGGTATTATTGCGTCCATCAATAATTTTATATATAAATAGAAGTACTTTAAATTTAATTATTTGTCTAAACGTCATTATTTGTAAGCTTTCTAAAATCACTTTAATTCTTCAAGTTTGTGTTTACTGGGGTATTATGCCGTGTTGTTACGACCTTTCGGGCCGACGTTTCGGATCCCATTGCAGGGTCCATCATCAGGGCTGATGTGTTGTCTCGAATGTTGGTGTTGTGGTTAAGTATCGGCTTGCAATACCGTGCCGAAGTCATGATGTGTTTTGTATTGTGTTGTATGTATGATTCATCTGTTGTCTGATCACTATCTCTGCGGAGTCTGCGACGAGAATGACTTTGAAGCGCCGGATACCAAGATGTTTTTAATTTGAGACCATCATCTCTATTGATGTTTATCGGATGCAAAGTATTTTATCTGAACGCCGAAGACGAATGGTTTTAATTAACTTCCAAATTTTTTTTCATAAAAATCAATCTCAAACTTTAAGTTAAACGTCGCATCGTGAAAAAAAGGGAGGCCCGCTGTGAAGCTTCCACCGGAGGAATCAATCGACCATATTTACGATTTACTGAAGTCTCTTTAAATAAAATAAGCGCAGATGTTTTTATTTGGGTGCCTAAATAGTTTTTAGCGAAATGCAATACCCCGTTTTTGAGTCATAGCGTTGAAGTTACCCGCAGGGCGTAACATGGCGTGTTCTAAAACACTAACCCCTAACGATATAAAAGTCCATTAAAATAAAGAGAATAATAGAAAATATACCTTTGCGATCTTTTTGTGTGCATCACAAATAAACCCATAACTAAATACCGTAAACTGAGTAGCGAAGTACTTTTTTAAAGTCGATCGTGTGATAATTAGTGGACAGTAAAAATTTACTAAAGGTCAAAGTTTATCCAAATTCAAAAGGAAATTCATTAAAAGATGGGAGAGGCATATAAAGCTACGTCTTATTATATATATATCTATCTTATAATTAATAATTATTCGCCCTTGTTTATCTACGTTAATTGATGCTGATTTAAAAATAATGTTGAACGAGCTTCTGTCGCGTCTTTAAATTATAATCAGTACATAACATAACTCTTTGGTATGTAATATACGAGTATTTGTATACAGTTAGTTTTTTTGATACATCTTAGAACAAAGTAATTGCGATTAGGGGCGGATCGAGGGATCGAATTGGCCCGGGCGATTTGAATGATTCGGCCCAGGCTTGTTGGCCATTTAATGAGATAATTTTTTGGGTTTTTCCCGAATATCTCAGCGAAGCACGAATGGATTTAAAAAAAATAAAATATACCAGGCGGGCGGAGCCCGTCCGCGTCTTTTTTTATATTTTCATCGCGGGGGGTCTCTCATTCACAGAATTACGTCAATTTTCAACTTTTTTTACTCTCCCGAAATCCACTTTATAACGGTAATAACTTTGCGAGTCTTCGTCCTATCTTGAAAATATTTTTTTTTCCTAAACCCTATTTGGATCATGATTTTAACTTTATTTTTCGGAAACTCCCGCTACTCCCTACTTCTTGTGGGAGTTCTTCAAAAATGAAATTTCATTTTCGTTTTAAGACAGTATTTCAGTTGCGACTGCGAATGGTGTTTTGCAATCGGATTCAAAATTTTAATATTACGTTTTCGCCCGATCCAGCCATCTTTCTTTTATGTGCTGCGATTTTCCATCCGTCTCTTTCTTGCGGCGTGACAAAAATAAAACCCCTTTTTCGGCCCTTTTAGACGAGCACGCGCCGTTTTCTCTACCGTTTGCGTATATTTAGCAAAATCCAAAAATCAAAAAGTAGGTACCAAGTTCGAATAAAGTGTAGAGACGCCATCTTTTGCCCATTTTTCGTTTTTTTATCCTCAGCATTTTTTTTTGCATATACACTCAAATTCAAAATTTCCATTTCTTTAATAATCGGTTTTAAAAAATCGTAGACGGGTGCGACAACTTTCCACGCACAGCGAGCGATGGAGCGAGTCTGACCTATTGAAATTATTGCTCGTTTCGAGCAATGTTCGTTTCGGCCCGTTATACTTATACTCTGTGGTTCGGCAGGTCATACCCTGTGGTTCGGGCCAAACCACAGAGGCCACATTATAGCCGAACCGAACCATCCGGCTATAATGATCGCTTTCTATTGGCTCAGATTATGATGTTAATCATAGATCCAGCGCACGACACACGACACACGACACACGACACACTATGATTATAAACATAATTCAGTATTGGTATTGAATTGTTGCAATGTAGATTAGGGTTTTTGCAAATATCAGCATCAGCATCAGCATTTTTAATGCTGACATTCAAGTCGTATCGTGTTCGTTGAAGGCGGGCCTTAGCGGAAGTCACGTGGAGTTTAACCATTCGTAGACAGTTATTAAAAAAAGCTGTCACTTGTTTCCTCATTCGATTTTTTTGTACTGAAGAGGTATAGTATATTTTGTTAACAAAAATAATACAATTATTAACTATAACTTGTATTTTATTCAAAATAATAAAAATACGTTTGCTAATAATTGTATAGCAGGATATGCTTTATTTAAGTAATTTATTTATACCAGCATCAGCATCAGCATCCGCTGATAAAGTAAAAATCTGCACCAGCAACAACCCTGATGTAGATAATGAGAAAAAACGTAGTGAATAGCTACTATCGCATTGGCCCAAAAAGCGCTACCGGCCCGTCGGGTGATGTCCGATCGCCCGACAGGTCGATCCGCCCCTGTTGTGATTATATATTTTTTAAAGTTCTTGTTCAAGTTTCTGAGCAAATTAAATTCACGGCAAATGAAGCAAACATGTATGTAGTAGTAATTGAATGTATCCTATCCTTTATATAAATGAATCAGATAAACTAGAACTAATAGGTCACACGCAATTTCAACTTTCACCCTGATTTTAGATTATTTCGGCACATATGGACACCTTAGTTTAAATTATTCACCAAAATTTGTTGAAAATATTTTACAAATATCTGGCTCAATTAATTTTATGCTAGTGTTAAGTACCGTACGATAACCAGTGAATACCAATATAATATATCGCAGTTGAATAATCATTTGTTAAAAAATGTATCATAATAAGATCCACATCGAATGTACTCGTATATAAATAATATATAAATAAATATTTCGAATCTAGGTTAGATATTCGTACCTGTTTAATGTTCAGTTCAGACGCGGCCCAGAATAATTATTTTCTCTTTAATGTTGCTATTGCGATAATAATCCGGGCTCAGGTAAAACAAGTCGATATCGGAATATTTTACAATATAAGGCAAACAAAACGCGATTAATACGGCGATTCTTTACTATGTCCGTTTTATATTCTGGAACTAGCTATGCCCGCGCGGCTTCGCACTCGTAGATTTTTAGTACACTGTTTGGATCGTCATAGCACTTTCGCAAACCTTGTACAAGAATCTTCTAGACACATCGGCACATCAGTTTAGAACCTTATTGAACTTTCGAGAATTTTCTCGAACCTTCTCCTAGCAGAACTTTCTAGAGCAGGTTTTTCCGGAACCTTCTAGACTCACCGACACAGTCGCCGCGCCTATTTTGAAACAATCTGAAGCATTTGCGGCCTTTCCATAACAAAACAATGTGCTAGAAAGCACATTTTCGTCATTCACTCCCACCCACGCACAGCCACCCCCACCAAACTCCCATATTTTCAATGTGACACCAAGGGCTATCCACCACCATAACCACCAGTGGGTAGTTGTGGCTGGTTGTGGAGAAAACTTGGCGGGTAGGGAAACACGGGTTTCTTTTTACTTCCTTTCTTTTAACTCGTGGCGTCTGCTTGCTTGCTTGACGAAAA
Organism: Agrypnia vestita; assembly: GCA_016648135.1. NCBI lineage: Eukaryota > Metazoa > Arthropoda > Insecta > Trichoptera > Phryganeidae > Agrypnia > Agrypnia vestita. The sequence continues at coordinate 34,453 of JADDOH010003162.1, read as the reverse complement.
AACTTTGGATCGATTTTTAACCCTTTTCCCGTGATCCAATCGAGCTGAAACTTTGTAAGTAGACTCGTAGCAACGATCAAGAAGATCTTTCAAATTTTCGTTAAAAAAATAATTATAGTATAATTATGGATTTTTAGAAATTTTTAATTGTTTTTTCATACAAGTTGTATGGAGATTCCGACGCTTATGGTAGACACGAAACCCGAAAATGAGAAAGAGAGTATTTTAAAACTTTGTTTTTATGGGTTACTTTCTACAATAATTATAGCATTTGTTTTTAATTTCATTAATCTAATTACTCCCTTTTTTTAACTCGTAGCGTCTGCTGGCTTGCTTACTTGACGAAAAAAAAAACTTTGGAACGATTTTTAACCCTTTTCCCGTCATCCAATCGAGCTGTAACTTTGTAAGCAGACTCGTGGCGACGATCAAAGAGATCCATCAAATTTTCGTTAAAAAAATTAATAATTATAGTATAATTTTGGATTTTTAGAAATTTTTAATGGTTTTTTCATACAACTTATTAAGTTGTATGGAGATTCCGACGCATATGGTAGACACTAAACCTGATTATGGTATAATTTTGGATTTTTGGAATTTCTTTTATTACTCCCATTCAACGCGTAGGTTAAGCGCCAAACCAGTTTCTACTAGTAAATGAGAAAGGGAGTATAATTAAAACTTGGTTTTTATTGGTTAGTTTTCTTATATATTTTATTTTATTTTATTATAAATATATATAAATATTTATATTGATTCTGAAAATTTTTACTTAAGCAATCGATGAGGATAATATTCACGCTTCATTGAAATAAAAAATTCAGCCTAGCGGTGGCTGCGGTAGGACAAATGAAAATACTGGAAATTAATTGGTGATTTATTAATTAATTATTCAAAATACAAAGTTACATAACACGAATTAAACTAAACACTATTCTTAAATCTGCACTATATCGTAATGCATGACTCGTTTATGAACACTTTATTATCGCTTTGTAACACTTATTTAACATTCACTAGAACATTCAATCCGATTCTCGCACGTATTAATCGCTCTAGTTTATTTAGTCATTTAGGTATTCCAATAGATTATTTAATTTATCTTTCGCTTCGCTAACCTCACTACTGGTTACACTGAACGATGTGTCACGGCTCGCGGCCGACTTCGCACTGAACGAACTGTCAAACACGGCAACTAAACTCGTGCCGCGGTTTAGTTCCATATGTATACCTAAATGCTGATATTTTCGTACTTTCTGCAATATTCTAGTGTTTGGGAGAAGTTTCTTGTCATTTCTCGGTTGTTCCAGGCGGATCCCGAATATTGTAGATCACCCTAGATTGCTATAGGCCGTTCTCGATGCTTTTACAGTGTTGTGACAAATTACAAGGAATTCGGGTAGTGCGCAATGTCTTTTGTTTGCCATTTCGTAACAATACTACACATTTAGTGAATTTCTAGATAATAAATAGGGTCTGCACTCCCAGTAATTTTTGATTATACAATTAATTTTTTTAAAGAATCCGCATTCGTTAATGCAATTACTTCCTAGATCAGCAGAGTCAGCTTTTGTGCCAACGTTTTTCTGGATTCAATAATATATTCCTGATATTTCAGCAGTTAGAAAATTATTTTTCGTTTAGTTTGGAACTACTCAAGGAAGAAGAAAGCTTTATTTATTTATGGTTTTTGTGTTTAATTCGTAGAATTCCATATTTATTTTTAGCGAAATTTAAAATAAATTAAATTTTAATAATTATTATTAATGAAATTTAAAATGAATTAAATTTAATGAATATTAATATTATTGAAACAGACTGTTTGATAATGGCCTTACAAGCTGAAACAGCGGTAACACTTAAAAATATTTAACCCACAGAACTTAATAATAATATTAGGTCCTTACATATGAAATTGACGTTTTACCGTACTGGCAAATTTGATCTCAAATATCTTCTCTTTGGTTAGGAATTCCAAATCCAAATTTTTACAGCTATTTACTCATGTATTTGTGTCTTGAAAATTATAATTCATTTGTTTTTTCCTCAATTGTTTTTTTCTTTGCGAGACTCAGTTTACAAAATGAAAAACTTGAAATATCGCGTTATTTACGAGTACGAGTTCCACCGTGGCACCAGTGCTGCAGAAACGGCTCGAAGGATTAATGATGTGTATGGCGACGGTGCCGCAAAAGAAAACACAGTGCGTTTTTGGTTCCAACGTTTTCGTTCTGGAAATTTCGACCTGCAGAACAAGCCCCGTGGACGGCCGGAGACCAAAGTTGATAATGAAGAATTGAAGGCTATTGTGGAAGCGGATCCATCGCAAACCACATCCGAGTTAGCTACAGGCTGCGGTGTTAGTGATAAAACTGTTTTAATCCACTTGAAGCAAATTGGTAAGGTGAAAAAGCTTGAAAGGTGGGTACCTCACGAATTGAGTGAAGCAAATCAACAAACGCGAGTTACTTGTGAGCGTTTGGTGGACTAGTGCTGGTGTCGTTCACTACAGCTTTCTTAAATCTGGCCAGACGATTACGGCAGATGTCTATTGTCAGCAACTGCAAACCATGATGGAAAAGCTAGCTGCTAAACAACCGAGGCTGGTTAATCGCTCTAGGCCACTGCTGCTTCATGATAACGCTAGACCACACACTGCACAACAGACGGCTACCAAATTAGAGGAGCTTCAATTGGAATGTCTAAGACATCCACCGTACTCTCCGGACCTTGCCCCAACAGATTACCATTTTTTTCGAAATTTGGATAACTTCTTGCAAAGGAAAAAATTCAACTCCGATGGGGCAGTCCAAACCGCCTTCAAAGATTTTATTGATTCCCTTCCGAATGGTTTTTTTAGTAAAGGGATCGATGAACTACCTATGAGATGGCAAAAGTGCATAGATAGCAATGGTACATACTTTGATTAAATAAATATATTATAATAAAAAAAAATCGACTTTATGTTCCTCCCATACTAAACGTCAATTTCATATGTAAGGACCTAATATTTATTATATATTTTTTTTTGAATTTCAGTAATAATAATATTCATTAAGTTTGATTCATTTTAAATTTCATGAATAATAATTATTAAAATTTCATTTATTCTAAATTTCTCTAAAAATAAAAGCTCTTTATTCTAGTGCAATTTTATTAAATTTACAAAAAATGATTTACAGATTTAGCAAATAAAGATATCAATACTCTAAAATCATTGTTTGACAGCAACCTACTGACACTCAACGCCAAAAAACTACGTATACACTATTTTCTCTACAAAAAATACCTATATATAACAACAAAATTATAATCCATGAGCAAAAATGTAATACGAACTGTAAACTACCTAACAATAATTGTACATTAATCAAATCCACCTCCGAAACAAAATACCTTGGTGTGATCATTGATCAACACCTCAAGTGGAATAGACACATCATTAAACTAGTAAAAAGAATAAGGAAATGTATCTAAATATTCGTTAGTTTAAGAAATATTTTACGATTATTATTATTAAATTTGTTATTATTAAAAATGTTTATTACGCCATGGTTCACTCTCTACTCATATACGGTGTTATCGGATGGGGAGGTTGTTATAAGAAAAACATAAACTCAGTAAAAATATCACAAAGGATTGACATTAAAGTAATACTGAAAAAAAAAATCTACATTTCCAACAAAAGACCAAACCACCAAACGTAGATGATATTTTCAAGCAAGTTTATGGAAACTTATTAATATGGATTAAAAATATGTAAAGAAAAAAACCTTACAGAAAACCAAGAATATTTCAAACTTATGAGAAATGGAAACCAATTTATAATGCCTAAATGTAAAACAACCCAAATGCAGCATCACTATGTTTATAAAGCCATTAATTACTATAATAACTTACCTATCGAGATACGATGCATCAGTAACCTCTCAGAGCAAATCTAAAATATTAAAATTTTTCTAAAATCAAACTTAAATTCATAAATCATTTAAAACTAAAGCTTTTTTCAAAATAACTCCTATACTTTCATTATCAATTTACCTTTTTACTGTATTAATAAATAACTTGTATACACTATGTACCTATATATTATAACAAGGAATAAGAACTGTGGCTTCCTCATCAGACTCAAGAGCTTCTCTTCACTGATGAGGTCTACATGACTACCAAGTATTTAAAAAAAATGTTAAATCCGATATGTTATATACAAAAACTGTATTTGTACCATAAATTAAATAAATAAATAAATTAAAAAATGTATAGAAAGGGCTGTAACCATACATCTATATTCTGACTGTAACCATATATCAATATTCTGACTGAAAATGAGGAAAACAGAAGACGTGGAACGGAAATATTAAGACTGGAATTTATTCAAGGCGATTTTACTGTAATCAAAATGAATTTCGAGGTGAATTCGTGTGTTTAATATAATTTGTCTAGCTATAAGACACTTGCTATATTGATCAAATTTTCGGGGATGTGAGATTCCCGGTAAGCCACGAAGTGATTCCCATTTTCATTGTATAAGCATTTAGCTGAGGATGAAAATTGCGAGAATTTTAATGCGGTTTATATTCCGTGAACGCATATCGTTTTTAATGGACTACTTACTCCTCGATGTATACTCTTTCTCGCTGTTCACTCTCCGAGTTACGAGTGCACACTTCACAACTCGGCAATACAATGAGACATGTAAAAGTATTCTACTACAAAAATATTCACCGACAACTATTTAAGTTGCCTAGATTTTTTAATGTTGGTTTGGAATTCTGCAGTATTCATTACTAATTATTAATTAAAGAATTGCTAGTTCTAAAAAATCTTATTTACCAAGACGACACACTGAATTGCTATCGAAGGGTTCCAGATTTAGCGACCACTGCTAGTTTTGTTTAGATGTTCTTCTCTTTATATTTATTTTGAAAAAAGTCTTTAATTTAGAAGGTATAATGGATGTCAGGAATAGATGTTACGTGTTACTACCAGGAGTACTCCACAATGCCGTGGGATCGAAGGTTCCGTTCTCCGGTCGTCTGAAAGAGATTGTAGCCTTTGAACTAGTGGAATGCGACTTGAATTGAATTGAAATTGTAAAATTTTGGGGCTTTTTCATTTACAGTAGGTTATGTTATGATTACAGTTTCTCTGAGCATATAATTATACTAGTACTTTCACAGAGAGCTTTTTTTTTGCCTTTTTGATGCAATGCCGTGAATAAACTGATAACAAATTACGAATAAGGTAATATATAGGATATATTAGAACCTTTTGAGAAAATAAAGGAGTCTCATACCTCCACGTCTGGAATAAATTATATAAATAAGCATAAATTCTTCAAACATAGCAAAATTATTTTGTGGTGACATTATAATTATATTTGATACAAATAAACTTTGTTTACACCACTTTTTTTCAACAAAAAAGTGGTGTAAATAAAGTTTATTTCTATAAAATATAAGTATAAATTCATTCATTTTATTATTAAGTAAATAAAAAATATACTTTGGTAGAAAGCAATAACTTTGTGGTTTGACATATCAAAATAAATAAAAACACTTTTCTTTGTATTAAACCACGATTTATTATTGTGCCAACCAGTTTCGGTTAAACTTAAGCTTCATCAGGGCAACTTAATAACTAAACAATAAATACAAAGCAGTGCACTTATATATACTTAATGAGGGAGACAAAATATAAAATTACATACAGCGTTTTATACAAATAATAATTTAGATAAATTTTTAATTAACACAAAATATCGAGATGACCATCTTAGTCATTCGGGTATATATAAATTATCGTGTAATGATTGTTCATCTTTTTATATAGATAAAACTTCTCGTAATATTAATATTCGCGTTAAAGAACACTTAAAATGTTTAAGTAGTAATGGATTTTCTGAATTCGCCAATCACTTGATTGATAAAAATCATTATTTTTGCCGTAACACAAGGATTCATATTCTACATAAAAATAGGTTGGGAATTAGATTTGATAATTTAGAGGCTCTGGAAATAAAAAAGTCTGTCAAAACTAATAGTGAAATACTTAATAATCAATTATGTTTATCCAACAGTCTTATATTAAATATTTTCCCCATATAAATCTTACTAATTTCTCATATACCTTTCCCCTTTCTTTTCACTCTCCTAGTGTTCAATCTTTTGTTGTAATTTAGCTCTTTCTAGTCCATATGCTTGTTTGTCTATCTTTTATTTTCGTATAATTTTATATTATGTTCTCTTTCATAAGTGCTGGTATATTGTTGTCTCACTTGTTTGAAATTTGTCTCTTTCTAATCCATATGCTTATCTATCTATATTTTGTCATTATCGTGTAATTTTATATTATGTTCTCTTTCATAAGTGCTGGTATATTGTTGTCTCACTTGTTTGAAATTTGTCTCTTTCTAATCCATATGCTTATCTATCTATATTTTGTCATTATCGTGTAATTTTATATTATGTTTCTTTCATATGCACTCTTATATTATTGTCTCTCTTTTTTCTCTATGTTATTTTATATTTTGTCTCCCTCATTAAGTATATATAAGTGCACTGCTTTATATTTATTTTTTAGTTATTTAGTTGCCCTGATGAAGCTTAAGTTTAAACGAAACTTAGGTATCTATGTTTAATTAAATTAAATAGAAAATTAAATAAAAAATAAATAAAAAAAATTAAATAGAAAAATAGGTATCTAAGATGCATTCACTGGAGTAGAAATATTACTCGCGAAATAAAAGAAAAAGTACATAAGTAATACAAAAAATACAGAACAGTTGATGAGATTGTTCATGTAAAAATGATCTTCAGTTATTTTAAGATAAAATATAAATATTTTAAACAGTCAATCAATAAAAGTTAAATATCAAAAGGCACACGAACCATTTAATGTTACCGACATCGCATTCGAAGTAAATTGAGCACATGTATCTGTAAACACCAATCATTTTTTTATTGTTTCCCAGTCGTTCGGGAAATTTTTCGTTTCTTCCCCAGGGATTTATTTTCATTTTACACAGACAGAACCGACAGGGTTTTTTCATCCCATTTATATTCTCTTAATCCTGTTCACCATTTTGAATGCATTATAGCATTTCCGGTATTTCTATTGACAGGGCTTTGTTTATTATTTTTTAACAGAACGAACCTATGTCCAAATTTTTTATGCAAGAAGGTTGTCTTAAAAAACTTAAGAATCAATAAAATCATACCTAATCTAAATTTTCCATTTATGATATTTACTACACACATTATGCTAATAATTTATTTCTTATTTTTCCCTTTCAAATTTTTAAATCTTAAATTTGCGATTTGTGCAAAATAATTATTTAGTGTATTACTTTACTTAGTAATTATTACAGACTTATTGCTGAGTAATATAAATGTTTATATATATCTATACTCATATATATATATATTATATATTATCATATCTATATATCTAATCTGTATATATACGCTATATATAGCTATCTCTATACAGTCTCTACTCTCCTATATCTCTCTCTATCTCTCTATCTCTATCTCTCTACTCTCTATGTCTCTCTCTCTATATCTTTCTTCTCTCATATCTCTATAGAATTCCCCTCGTATCTTGCGTCCGACTGTTATTATATATCCAACGTTTCGGACAGATAGCACTGTCCATTGTCATTGTCAGGGATTTTCGCCTTGTATTTCGAGTTCTGTTTTGAATTGGTGGCGAGCACATCCGTTCATTCCAGAAGTCGAGGTCCAAGTGAAGTCTAATATGAAGCTAACTGCTTATTTTCCTTCGTTCTATGAAATTTGTTTGGGGCCTGGTAATTCTTCTATTATGGTTGGAAATTCCGTTATTGTTATTATATAACATATTATTATTTATATTATTATATTATTTATATTTCAATTTTTTTATACACATTAATGCTTGTGGGTACTTTATATTTTTAATTTTTATACTCATATTTTAATGCTTATTTATACCTGATGCTTTCACTGCTTATACCTGAATTTTTTTATGTATATACTTTTTAATTTTACGTAATATTTTTTTTGTATATAACATGATCGGAATTTATAATTTTATATCTTATATGTACCTACTGCTTATACCTGATATTGTTTTTTATATAGGGAAAACTAGACAGTTATGGGACACCGACAGTTATTGGACAAGGTGGAAGTAATGTGTCAAAAATAAGCATATCCCTTGGTAAAAAGTTATGAATATTTTAAATAGAAGTCACCCTACAATATACTAACCATTTTTTATATTATCTTTACCGACCGCATAATGACAAAACTAAAAAAAAAATATTTCTGACATATGATGACAAGTTTCTTGATGGACACAGAATTTGTTAAGGAATTCACAAGAGATAATACATTTATTAGAGGTTATTATGAAATAGTTTATTAGTATTGTACTAGTTAATGTTAATTAGTATATAAGTATATGAATTCTATTACATTATGTTGTTGATTTCAACACAATAAATGTCATGTAAGTAATTTTTTTAGAAGGTGTTTTAATAAATGTACCCGCCAAAGACATTTTTTTCTATTATTGGACAGCCGTCCAATAACTATGTTTTATATAAAAACAAAATATATATTTAAATATTGGGCTTATTATATCCTAAATGTAATTATGTAAGACTATTTCACACAATTTTTATAATATTGGCTTTCTAGACAGTTACTGGCATAGCTGTCATATTATTTTTTTTCCATCCTTATTAATTAAAAATGTTGAAAAGAAGACGGTAGATGAAAAAAAAGAAGCATTGAAATGCTTTAAAGAAGGGGGGAGTGTATTGCGTGAATTTTCTTCGAAATGTGGTATTCCAAAAAGTAATTTTCAGTTTAGGGCTAAAAATCCTGAAGTGAAGAACAAAAGTGGCCCAATTGAAGAGAAATGGTATTAAATTGGGTAACATATTTTAGCAAAAAGAGGATTTCTGGATAAAAAAGAAGATGTTTATAGCAGCGTCCAAAATTTTCTGCAAAAGATCCCACCAAAGAATTCCTTCAAAAATAATCGACCTGGGACGGATGGTACAATTTTTTTGGGAAAAGAAATGTTAACTAATAATTGGTAGAGAGAATAAGCAAAATTATGACTAATTCCGGCTCTTGTGTCAGTATAAAAGATTTAATTGGGCTGGTTCAAGGAGATTAAGGCCTGTAATAAAGAAAAAAATTTAGAAGATGTTATTGAGGATGCCTCACAATTTTTAATGGAGATGAGGCCAATTTCCAAGTATGTCCACCATTGGGGAAGTTTTAGTGGAAAAGAGATCAAGAAATATGTATGACACAGAATATTTTCTTCAAAAGATAATTTAATAGTTATGGTGATCTTAAAACCCCCTAAACACACCAGCTAAGTCGATTTTGCTCTGAGCTTAAAGTACATTAGATTTCTCTTTATCCAAATTAAATGAAAATCTTGAAACCAGTCGATGTTACAGTTTTTAGGCCATAAAATCGCTTAGCGAAAATCGGTAACGGAATGGTACACCAATTATCAAGGACAAAACTTGACAAAACTTACCTTTGCTCCTGTGCTAAAAGAAATTATTTACTAAAGCATTATAGAAGATACTCTTATGAATAATTTTTGGGTATGTGGATTGTTTCCATTTAACCCAAATAATGTTGATTTTACAAAATGTTTCGCAAAAGCAAACACGGAGCCTAAGGATATATTGAAGATTTCTACGAAATCAATCACATCCGAAATTTTCGAAAATATTGCAGGACCAGAATTGGTTACACTTTTCAAAAATATTGAGAGTCATATTAAATAGCGGTAGTAAAAAAGGAAAGGAATTTTGCATTCTTTTATGATTATGGATGAATATACTACTACTATTGTTGATGGAATATCAGACAGATTGCCTCCAATTTTAAATATGTACAATATGAAACCCACAAACATCAACTACATATGCAATATCAGAGACTATTCACCATTTACATCATGAACAATATCGGACATTAATTTCAGTCACCAAATGTGGAGACCTGTAATTGGCCATCTATATTGTATCAATGTTTTCTATGCTTTTTTTTTGTACTGTTGGTCTTCCGTGAACATTAAATAAATAAATAAATCACTAAATGTTAATATTAATAAGTCAATAATAATAAATTAATCACCTACATACTCTGAATATTATTAAAGATGTGATCGGAAATTATTCGACGTGGCCTGAAACTCCAAAAAGAAAGGGCAAAAAACAGACGGAAGGATTTCCCTTTCCCATAATATCGTAAAAATATAAAATTATGCACAGAGAGAAAAATTCAAAAAAGAAAAAATTATTACATGATAAAGAAACACAACTTGGGGTTAAATTCAAAATTATCTAATGCAACAGGAAAGAGTACAGTTACGACAAAATTCAAAATGTGAAATGATAATCAAAATGAAGAATAGATTTTCATTTATATATTATGTGAAATGACAATCTAAATGAAGAATAGATTTTCATTTCTATATTATGTGAAATGACAATCTAAATGAATAATAAAGTCAAATATTCACAATGGAAATCATTTTTCTATGCAAGATGTATTCCAAAAAGCCATGCAATTAATTTCCCTGAAAACTTATCTTTATTCAATATTTGTTACAATGTGGAAACTGATGATAATGTAGACCAAAGTGATTAATCAGTAGATAAACAATATGATTTTATTTGGAAAACAATTTAAACTTGCATTTCTCTTTCATTTTTGTTGCTTGTCCAATAACTGTAATTTCGGTGTCCAGTAACTGAAAAATTTGTCCAATAACTGTGCTTTTTGCTATATAATTACAATTTATTTATTTCCTAATTACTTCAATTGATATTGTAAAAAAACAACTGTTTGTTGAAAAACGTATAAAATTATTGAATAGATGGTATTATTTCAAAGCGCAGTTTCTTTTCCTGGAATTTAGGTACTCAATCAAAGAAAAACAATGTCTAAAGTGTCCCATAACTATATGGTCTCCCCTACTTCTTTCTATAATATAACATTTTTATGTAAAAGCCTATAATAGACGTGAACAAATAAATAAATAATATTAATTAACAAAAAATATAGAAATACATAAAAGAAAAAAATATAAAACATTGAATCATTGATAGCTTATCAAGCTGAATTAATGTTTTTTGTAATTAAAATTCTCAGATGAGTCTTGGATTGGATACAGTAGTTGTCTTTTGATTTTTGAAATTTTGTTCCTCGTTGAGGATGAGTTCTTTTAATCAACAATCCTAATTTCGAATATCTGTCTGCCCGGAACGCAATACAACAATAAATACCTAGTAAATTACAACAACAACACTGACGATGACTAGCCGCTAATGAGGCCCGTGTTCCTAAATATGTCACGTCAATCAGCGCGCGGCTCATCTTACACGTAAGATTTGTTAGTAATTATTATAATGTACCGTAATTTGGCACGGGTTAATGGGTAATTGTATATTTTGTGAAAATAAAAATATGTGGTTGAAGAAAAACATGACTAACTTGGTGGTCTCTCGAGATGAATTTAACCATTTGATTACTTGGCGAGTGCTTAACCACTTAAATATAAGTAATAAGAAAATTAAACGATTCATATATTTTTGTACTTGGTTTCACGGTAAATTATTTAATTTAACTAGATATAATATTTTCAGGGTTTACTAACATATCAATTATTTTAATTTTTCAAATGAAAATTAATTTTATGGCAAATTTGTAATATTAAGAACGATTTTTAAAAAGAAACTCAATTAGAAAGACCTGCGTAAGTCTCAAATGATAATCTTAAATGGTTACTTTGTCGAAGTTAGTATTGCTTGTCCTTGATAATGAAAAGTTCCGGGTTCGTATTCTGGTGGCAGCCAAATATAATATTTATTCAATAGACTGTGACTTTATATTTTTCTAATTGCTCGGTCTAATTAGTTTAAAATGGGAATTATTACATATAATTGTGATTAACTAAACTGCCGTAGTTCATTTAAAGAGCTTGTCCCGGTGGAAGTCATTTTATTTTCGAAGACTATACTTCTATTCAAATAATATATAAGATCCAATATCTAGATTATTAAAATGATGTACGTGACTTTTTTTCTTTGTCTGCCAAAAACATAAATTACCTACTTAAGTTTAGTTAATGCAGTCTCTAAGTCGTTTAAATTCTTACTGACACGGAATACGGTGATATCTCCCTGAAATTCACTAAATTTTAATATTGCGTGTTTAGAATTTCCACGTAGTTAACAGTATCAAAAATTATGCATAAACAGACATTGAATGCAGTTTATCTTTTAGCTATGTTTTCGTAAAAGATTAATTAGTCTTGACTTAAGTACTGCAGCACGGTTTTTTCAAATAAACACATTTGAAAAACGTGGAAAATCCCCGCCCGCTTCAGTACTTTTCAAATTGTAAAAGAAAAAATATGCAGACGCTGAAAAGACGACAGTAGCTAGCTGACGGTGTGTAATCCGTGCACTCACATCTAATGCTTATCGCCATGCTTTTACGAAATGGTTCGCAGGAATGCTCGCAAAAAGAAAGAATACGGTCTAGGGAATTCACAAAAACACATTGGTAGGTAAAAGACTAATCGCTTAAAATAAAGCGGGAGAGAATAAGAAGAATTATAGTAAGTCGTTTAAGTATGACTGACACTTCGTATACACAATAATAATTTTAATAAATACATACAAAACAATTTACAGTTACATCGATCTGTCAAATTTTGATTCGATCGAAATTATATTATAGAAGTCTCATACAGACGATAATTTATGATGAGAAAAGAGGTTGGAAGTATCTAATACTATGGCTCAAGGTTAACAACCTGTATGAGCTGGGTTAATTGATCGGTCTACACGATTCAACTCACCAATTCCAACGTAAGAACATCCATACATTATCAAATTATTCGAAGTTCTTACGATGGAATTAATTATTAAGAAAAAAATATAGAGGTATCATTATTAGTTACGAAAGCTGTGTATTCTAACTTGTTAATGAGAAAAAACCTACATGTCTTTAGCAGAGACCATAGTAATATATTAATGATTCTTGTTTAAAATATATATATATATATATATTTTGAAAATTTTTGATAATATGTGAATTGGTGAACGTTGCATTATGTGGAGTAATCACTTAAGCCAGCTCATACAGGTTGCAAGCCCTGAGTTATCGTACAAGAGACTTCCATCCACTTTTCTCATACATAAATTAGCTTCGTCTCTATGTGACTTGTATAATTTATCCTTAATTAATTAATCATCCCTCTGGGGACAAAATCCAGTAACTGTACTTTCATATAAAAATATTGTGTAAAAATATTCATTTGTAAGTCTCTGGCGATTCTCTGGTTCAGTTAGATCATTCGAATTGATTGGAATCGATTGAATGACTATATAATAAGATATTGTCTTCCATTCTAGTCAAAAAGATATTTTTTTGCAAAATAATTCAAGAATAAAATGCCAAATTACTAATAAGGTTAAGGAAATATTTTTTTAAAATTGCTCCCAATTAAATTATACCCTTCTTGTAAAAAATCTTCCATTTCCTACCGAAATTGAAAAGTTAATTATTTTCTTGTTAACGATGTAACGTCTATATTTTTTTTGTGCAAATGAGATCAGTTTGAAAATAATTTCCATTTTTTTAATCAAAATTTAAGTTAAAAATTCATAATAAGCGAACGGCGCATTTTATCGGAGAAATTGGACGCTATATTGTAGATAATTATTAGTAAGATATGTGTAAAAATTTGAACAAAATCGGTTTAGTAGTTTATGAATCTTCATCTCTAAACTTCTGAAAAAGGGAGTTTCCAGAAAAGCGCCAAACAATAATGTAATTCGTTTAAAAATTCATGAACTACGATAGATTCCAATTGTTATAACTCGGCCAATCTTTAAATTTGTCTAATGAGTTATGACTCAAATAGCCGAACACCCTTGAAAAATCGCGGGAAATAATAATAACGACTTGCCTCTTTTTTTTGCGTGACCGCAAAATTGCGTGTCACACTCAAATTATCTTAAGTTTTAATTTCAGCAATTTACGGACTTTATAACAGACAGACAGACAGACGTACCTATCGACAGCAAAATTATTATGTTTGACTATTCTTAGAACTTCAAGCTGTAAGATAAGCAAAAAAAAAACGATCTCTCGAAAATGTCAACGTGGTGTAACTTCTAAATATACATAATCGTACAAACACTGACACGTTTTTTCACGTAGCGCGATACAGTGTCATGGTCGTGTTTACGTCGGTCCGCAGTGTGGTACTTAATTATTAGAATATTTAGTTCGTGTCATTTGGCTTAATGAATACGTATTCATTGTCTTCTTACGGTTGGCTGGCGGAAGGACACACTTTACAACCACCGCCGCAACATGACGGATGCGGAACCATCTCATTATTATTAATTGTGGCCTACATCTGAGGAAGAATGCCCACCGAGGCTGGGCACACCAGACATTGAAAGGAAATGCAAACTGGGATGGATAATTGTATGCAGGGAAAATGGTTTGGCTTAATTTAATGGCTTCCGTCTTTGGCCGATCTAATCGTTATTCCGGCGTGGCCGAGGGGGATCTAATAGTGCCGTCGAGGAACAAATCCTTACACTCGGATTAAAGTAAATATCTCATTAACGATATTCTGTCGATTCGTGGAGTCGCCAAATTGTACTAAAATGTATAGACATGAACTAACGTAAATTCTTAGATTAGGGTAGAGTTCTACTAACTCAAAGACAATCTAATTAGTATGTGTAAACTGTGCGTACGAGTAACGTTGTAGGAACGAGCAGTAAGAAGTATCCTCTTGGCAGGAATAGAAGGAAGGCGGGCGGTGGGTCGCCCCATATTAAGATGGGAGAAGCAACACAAAAAGACTAAAAACAGAATGAATCTTGACTGGTTAATACAAACCGAAACAGCGCAAGATCATACTAGGGCAAGGGGATGAAGAATAAATACTTTTACTGCAGTATAAAGGGTCTTAAACATACGCGAGTGGGGAGATTTGTACGCTGTGACCTCCTATCCTAAAGAATGGGTTTAGTTCGTCTTTGTTAATTTTTAAACGCCGTAATTTTAAATGAGAACACTTCGTAATGCAGTGGGTGTGGCACTGGCTTTTCATACCGCGAATTTTGGTTTTGGTTCCTCCTTAATGGTAGTCCTCACTTAATGTTGTTATGAACTGTATTTTAAAGTCCATACGTAATTATTATAAACTTACAACCTCGCATCTATGTAGGTCCACATAAAAAGTGTAAAATGTTGGCTTCAGCAAGGACATATCTTAGCAATATATTATGTATATTAAGGTGAATCATAATCTATGTACGATATTTTCCTGGATATCATTTTGATGTCTTCTTTCTTGCAGTATTAAAAAATAATACTTATAAAATAAAGTAACAGGAAAACTAATGATATTTAATGAATTTTTCGAGACTATCCAGGTTTCGCACATTTCCGTAATATGTTTTGTCTCCGAGAAAATCTTCATCTCACGAATGATTAGAGAAGAAAGCTACACAAACAACGAGCTTATAAGAACTTGTATAATATATTAATTTAACTCCCCAAGTCCAGGGTCACGGTAGGTTAAATTTATATAGTTTACAAAGCTTTGTGCAATTTACATTATAATGTTGAATTCCTGGATCTGTACGACAACCATTATAAATTTTTATATTCTCAAAAAATACTTACTATAGCTTGGTAATGGGAAAATAACAGTGGCCGTATAAAAAATAACTTTGGTCTCATCGCAGATAAATCATTTATTTTTTTACCAAAAATTCTACTAAGTAAATATTTATTTATTTTACCAACAGTATAGTGATACAAATTTATAATTTTAGTTATTAAAATGATTTGGGTTATTTCGATATGAAAAACTAGACTAGACTCACATGTGTAAGTCTGTAGCGCCAGGGTAGCATATTGCTCGTGTTATATAAAATTGCTTCGCAATCAACATTCTTTATGATATATGATGAAATATCAAAAATTTCACTATTATTAAAAAAAGGACGGTCTGAAAAAAGATGAATAATCCTTAATCCTGTGAATTTAAGGTCAAGCCTCAAGGTATACTTTTTAATTACGTTTATAATGTAATTAATTTAGGCCAAAAATTATGTTTCGTTCAAATTTTTAATCCTTAGAACTGAAAAATTATTTTTTCAAGAGACAATAACTGCTTGTTGCAGAAAAATGTTCGAACTAACAAACTACCAAAAAATTCGGTAGATTTTTGTAGAAGATTATTATTTTAACATTAGGAGACCCTGACGTCACTTCATAATAAAAAGTTTATTTTTGTAAACCTATGCATAAATGGAATATAATTTATTTTTTGGACACAAAGTGTAATTATTATCGGAATTTCGATTAAATTTTTCAGTAAAATTGAATTTTATGAGTAAATATTTCGGTTTAGTTTCTTAGCCAGTCTACGGCAAATATCATCTGCTAAATTGCAGAATGTATTATTTAAAAATTGCTGCTTTTTTTAAAAAAAAATCATAACTGTTAAAAATAGTGAAATAACACATTCACCCAAGGACGAATTCTAGCTGATTCTTGCGGCCGGTGCCGAAACTTTTTTTTAGAATGATTTTTATTTTGCGTAATTTCGGTGCAATAAATCGCATAGTCATAGTATATTTTGTACAGAACATTAATCAAACATAATAATTTCGTTGTCTATGCGTCTGTCCGTAAATTCCTGTTATTTCACTCGAACTCACAGCTAAAAACACTAAATTACACGGCTGGACGTAGGGCTCGAACCTCGGCTGCGCAAATGCTAGCGCGGAACGCTATCCAAGTCCGGGATCCGTCAAAAATATATACGGCTGGTTATTGTACTATTGCTTGTGTTGAAAATTGCGTTACAATTTATTTATAATTAATTTCGCATTTTTTTGTGTTAGCGAATTACTTTTGGTTATGGAGGGTTAATATGACTACAGGCATAAATCGAGCAGGGACCGCCATCAACGGTTATGAGTGGCACGCGGTTGTTGTAGTGAAGCGCTCTACACTCTGTCTATACTTGTACTCCGGGCCTTTGTGATGCAAGCACTACCGAGGATGAGTCCATTATAGTTCTTAAAACCCGAAGCTCACTAGCAAGAGTACCGTCATAGAGGATCTGTAACAAATTGACAAAGTTACCAACAATTTAAAAGATAAAATACGAAATTAAATTATTTAACATTTCCAATAGAATGAATCGATCGAGGCTTTTTTACATTGAAGAGGGAACGCGTCGCATAAAGATACTTACTATTTTCAAAGTAAGCTAAACGCGTGTGCTATGTATGCACTTAATGTGAGAATGTTCCTTTGTGGCGACCTAGAGACAAAACGCGTGGGCCGATCTTGATGATCCTTAAGTTAATCGATTTGTCATAATCTTGCGAGTTTTACTAAAGACATGGCAGTAATCAAAATTTAATATGGCGACAACCAGATGCCATATTGTGAAAAAGAAAAAATCAAAGTCGACGAACTGTGTCGGATTTCATTGAATAGGTATTTGAAAATAATTTTTAGGTTTCTCTTATCATTTTTCATTTTGAGTGAACTATAACGATTTAAAGTTGGTTTGCAACCAATCTCACTTAAAATTTCAATACTTATAACAAAGCAGTCGGGTTTTTAATTTTTTAAATTTTACTTTTTTTATTTTAAAAATGAAGAGGACAGGAGGATACAACGAAAAAATCATGGAAAATTAATCAGTAATGTATTCTTCTTTAAACGTTCAATAAGTTTTTTGATGCATCTGCGGTTATAACCGTTTATTTCTTTCAAACGCTAACAGAAGGAGGAATTGAAAATAGTCACTTTTGTCCAGTTGATAGTTCATTTTGATGGACTGTAATTAAATTAAATTATATATTTAATTAACGTTAAATCAAATATACAACGTAAAATGAACAGTATCAGAAAAATTCTGTTTAGAAACCTTTACCAATTTGTTTAAGCTTTCCTACGGCTTTCAAAATTTGAAAAAAAAGACGGAAACAACAACTCGCGTAACACTTAATAGGCCAACTTACTTATATTAAAGAATATTATTAACAAAATTACTGTAAGCTGAAAAACAAAATTAAAATGAAAATATTCTTAAAGTTAATTTAAGTTTAATAATTTAAACCAGCGGTCGCCAAATTTTAAGATCTCACGGTTCACTAAATTCATAATTTTTATTCCCGCGGACCACTAATAAGATTTTTTAGTGTTAAATATAAATAAAGAAAAAGTGATCAAAGAACACGTTGTTGCTTGTTGCTGTAGTGGTCATGAGGCTCGCCTAGTAATCTGGTGGTCGGTGGTTCGGGTCCCATTCTAGGACACCAGCGAGTTAGTCCTATTTTCATAGCAAAAGTGTTTAGCTTAGTTTGAAAATAATAAGAATATTGATGCGGTACGTAATCTGTGTTCGCATCTCTATTTTTGTTTAATTAAAAAAATTGCAACCAAATTATAAGAGCTTTATTAAGAGCATTCGAGGTATTTTACGTGTATATACATTTGGATTAGATTACAGGTATTTTACATGAATTTCAAGTATGATGGATGTTCCGGCTCTGGAAAGCCAAAACTGAGGTCTTGATTAGGATGATTGAAATTCGTATTGAGAGTGTTGTGGGACGATAGGTCGATGAGGCTTTCTTTTAGATGCATTGAGATGTGATCAAATACGATCGCACTGATCCACCTTAAATACGGCGATTTAAAAAGGCCTGTATCCGAGCGTGCGATTGGTACCCGCCAGGCCTGCCAATTTCACTTTTATTTTTGCGGCGTCATTCTACCCGCTAGCTTGACTGACAGCTGCAAATTCGTGCTTTAGACGGGTTCATCGAATGCATTTGGCAATCGATGGTAAGTAAATCTGCGACACAGCAATATTCGCCACTGTTTATTCCATGTTTCGATTATAGTGTAATATGGTACCTTTCTAGTACCCGTCTGTATGATGTGGAGAATGCCATAACGCTCGCCCAATGAGGCGATGTTTTAATTGTCGTCGGAGATTGCCGGGATTCTCCTGGAGTCACGATTCGACGATGTTGGACCCAAAATCAGCCGTGCGCCGGCGGGACCGTGCCCATGGTCAAGTCATCTCGCGAGGGAGGCGAGGCTGACGATCTGTGCCTCTCTCTACGGCGGCTCTCGATGGAACCAAATGAAAGTACGATCTCGATCCGTCGGGAGCACCAAGTGGGTAACCCTTAATTATCATTCCTGCGACACCACGTCGGGGGTCATCACGCTGCGTCGGAGTTCTCGTCCTCTCCGAATCAATGTTCATCGTCCAAAGAACTTTTGTTTTATTTTACAAATTTAAATTCTGTGATCACTGACTTATTGTGTTCGTTTGCCCGCCTTCGGCAGTTTCTATCAGGCCTTTTGCCTTAATTTGTTTACCCCACTTTTGTTTATAAGATTTAAGGAGAGTCAGCGTTCGCTGCCAATGTTGTATTATACCGATTTGATTAAATGTAAGCCTTTCTGTAATGCACCGTCTTTGTTTTGAAGATTCCTCTCCAAGTAGTCAGGTATTCACACACACACGTATCATACGCACATTCATTCATACTTAGTCACGCAC
This sequence comes from Agrypnia vestita, assembly GCA_016648135.1. Classification (NCBI taxonomy): domain Eukaryota; kingdom Metazoa; phylum Arthropoda; class Insecta; order Trichoptera; family Phryganeidae; genus Agrypnia; species Agrypnia vestita. The sequence goes on along the minus strand of JADDOH010003162.1, from coordinate 14,788 downwards.
ACACACACCGACACACCCTTCAGCAACGACCAGCGCCTGGAACTCCATGAGAAGCACGCACCGTGCCTGAGAAGTCTCGTGACCGTCCGAGTTAGCTGGTGGATGCACTGCAAGTATGGGTGGCCTGGCGCTCTATCCGCCAGTGCCGTAGCAGCATGCTTAAATTATATCACTTGCTTAAATTATATTGCAAATGGATCTATTATGCTCACACTGGATCTTCATAGTATAATGACAAATTGAGATATTCAAACAGTTCTGTAAAAATGCCATGATCCAAATAATAACACAGAAAAAATGAACTATTATGTATTTATGCGCTAATATAATTACTCAAGTCGTCTGAACCTATTTTTGCATTGCCATACAGCGCAGAAAGCGTGTTCGCGGTGACATTATTCGACTAAGGGAAGGGGGTTACCTATCTATTCAGGATCGTTTCACCCAAATGGCAACCCAGTTTTACAAGCCAGCCACAAAATGGCTTATTCATGAGGGTTGGGATGTGTGGGAACAGGTTATTAAAGCTCTTCAAATTTTTCTTAAATTTATTCATGTTACCCTAAAGAGACGCGAGTCTTTCATAAATTAAATTGTGCATTAGAATATTATGCATTGGGAGGGCAGTTCTAAAGTACATAAAATATTCAGAATAATGTCAACTGCCGAAATTATAAATCGCATGTTTCAATTTATTTGTTTATGCGCCATTTTATTGCTTATGTGTAAATATTACACGAGCGCGGCCCGCCATTGTTTTACATTTTCTCGCCTTCCCCGTTAATCGACTTAGGGTCGACCCACACCATCGGGCCGCTCCCGGTCCGCTCCAGGTCCGCTCTCATGCAAATAAAATCTCATGGTGTCTCAGTAGTGGGCCAGTTTCGATCACACTTCATCATTTTTTGATAAGTTTGCTCTGATTTACGTTTCAAGTTGAATGAATGTTATATAATTATTCATCAAAATTATTTTGAATTAAGTCAAATTAGTTAAAAACATTTTTTCTTACATGTGAAACGAACGGAGTGACTTATTTCAATGTATGTGCAAGTGACAAAGAGGCATGGAAATAATGGAGAAAGTTTTATAATAACAATTTATTAAAAGTCAAAAAAATATAATGATACGTTAGCTGTAAGAATATAAAATCACACACAGTGTTATTTTCGGTGATCCCATCTCACGGGTTCGGTGAAGGCTCTTACCGTCGAGCTTTTTACGATGGCAGAGAGACGTTTCGATGAGACTCGTATTTCGTCTTGGTACAGATTTGGTCCAGCAGGAGAACACTCGATTGCGGCGGTTAAAATATTCTCTAGGTTCGCCAGGATACCTCCCGGACACCGCGAAGAAAGGAGAGGACTGTTGGAGCCTTCCGAAAAGTATAACCTGATTGGTAAATTCAGAGCACGGCTTTTATATATTTTAAGCGGCGGTAGGGATGCATTAGAAATGCAGGTGCTTAACTTCGCTGTTGCTCAACAAGGTCTCCAACGGTGAATTTCGCCGAAAGTATGCCCCTTTGGAAAGGACGGCAATTTTGCAGTCACTGCCGGGTTTATGGCTACAGGTGCGGGATTTTCGTTCACTATTATGTCGCCAGGAATCGAAAAAATCCGAGTTTTATACAAAACAATTAGATTTTTGTGTATATATCAGATGTATATCAAAAATTGGATGTACGTATATCCAAAATTTTTTGTTCTTTATTGCACACGTCGATTGATACAATCTCGAAATAATTAGGATTTTTTTTTATCTTGTACATGTATTATTATTTATTAAATAAATGAATTGCATACTGAAAAGAGCTCATATATGCAATTATTATATATTAGTTGTAAAAGTTGCTCTTTCTAATGTAGTGTTAAGGGTGTTTGTTTCTTTGTGTAAAAAATGGATATTTTTCAAGTATTTCGATATTTTTTGATGACCTTTTTTTGGCCGAAATTTTTTTTTACCATACAAATCCATTTCGAAAATATTCGAAGCTGCCTTGTGGCTGACTCTAGAGAGCCATCCGAGCTGGTGGCGCTACACTTATCGTCGATACAAACAAATAATCAAATCAAATAAAAAAGAAGGCTAATAGGAATTATTAATAACTAGAGCGTTTGAAACACTTTACACATCAATTAAACTATGGAACTGAACTACCATTCGAAATTCGATCTTAGTATGTCTTATATAGCATATATAAAAAAAACAACCGTAGCACTTTTTAAAATACAATAGTGCCATCTAGTAACGACCGCAGATATTAAAAAAAATAACCTGTAGCATTTTTAAAATACAACTAGCGCCATCTTTTAAAGATCGCAGAAGGTTTTTTTTGGATATATGTCAAAAATAAAAATCAAGCCATAAATATCGTGATATAAATCGTGATTATATCATGATACATATCCTGTTAAATGTCCTTTAATTTTTCCATGTTCCAGCTATTATAGCAGGTTCTTATATTTACTAAAAATATATATAATAAATAATATATTAATTTAATTATAATTTTTATAATTCGTATTTTCTGTGTACCTATTATTGTACAAATATTTATATTGATGTTATGGCAAATATTCTTCGATACTATTCTGTACCGGAGTAAGACTGGAACGGGCACACAGTGCGTGTGATTTCATTGTTCACGTTTACTGTGTATTCATATTTAGTTGGAGCGAGAGCGTCCCGACAGTGTGGTTAAAGCCTTAATCATTATAACTAGAAAAATGAAGTAAGTTGTGCGTTATGTTATTTAAGTTTATTATAACTTCTTGCTACAAGCTTGTAAGCAAGTAGCTACTTGGTTATTATGTTAATCAAACACACCTTTTGCTTGTATGAAATTTAAAACAAAATCGCGTTACATTTATCATACAAATATTGCGTAGAATATATTTTCTGGTCCAAAAAATATTCATAAATTCAGTTACAGCAATTAAATGAAAAAAAATCTCTTCGGCGCACCTGCGTGACAGGCAAGATTACTAACTACCGCACTGCCGACTAATACGAAAGAGACGCGAAAATAGACATTTACAAATATAAAGAATAACATCTTACAAGGCAATAAATAATCTTGTTACAATAATCACAAGATTAAAGGTTCGATGTTAATAATGCATATCAATGATGACTTATATTCCAACACAAACAAATTAGCATTATATACTTTTTGACAATTTGACACCGAAAGAGGAGGAGCACTCTACCAGCTTGCTGATCGATCGGCACTCGGCGCCTCCAAAATCTTTTTGATATAAAATGAGTGTATCCAAATGAATTGGTTTTGATTTCAAAAAGTGAAAATAAAGCGAATGGTTAAGGTGGGAGTTTACAAAAATGCTATGAAAATCTATGTATCGCTATTCATAACGTAGTTTTTGGACAGATTTTAATCGGATGCTCGCTGAATAAAAAGTCTATGTTAAAAAAGAATGGACATATAGATATCCGGGAATATGGATATTTATTACTTATCATGATAAGTTTGCATAATCATGAGGTCGGATAGCAGTTAGAGTTACAGTTAGCTGTCAAATTAGTATCTATATATGTTACAAAGTGTAAATTTGGATAATGTATACATTAACTAGTATAGAATATACGCAAATTAAATTTCAATTCATAGTTAGGTATACATATACTAGTTAATGTATACAATATCAAAATTTAATTCTTTGTCTCTAACATATACACTTTTTTGGTATTTTTGTTTTTGTAGTGGTTGATGTAAGTTGATTTCATTACAAGAATGACGTGTGCTGATTTTTCCACATAATGTGGTTAGAGGTTGGTTAATTTTATTTTATCAAAATAATTCAGCTTCGAAATATAATGGTATTAGTTGAAATTATTTCCTATAAATAAAATATTATGAAAATAATGCGTACATTCTTTTAAACGAGAATTTCATAACTATGGACTAGACCAGAGTACGTTAAAATTAATTCAGTAATGTTCTTCCTTCACATGAACATATTTATTTACATGATAATAAACCAATTGATAATAATTATACCGTAAAAATAATATCTTGATAAAATGAATTAAATATGTTTTCCTTCACATTAACTAATTTTTCTTCATGATAAGTAAAGTAAAGTAAAGTAAAGTAAACATTTGGTAATTGTACCGTATGAAAAAAGACATGTTAAAATTAATTCAATCATGTTATGTTATGATGATTGGCCAAATTGAATACATTTGATAATTACAATGTATAAATAAAGACTTGTTAAAATTAATTCAATCAATTATATCATTCACATGAACTAATTTACTACATGATAATTAGTCAAATAGAATATACATTCATTTGATAATTATACCGTATTAATAAGACTTTGTACTATATTTGTAATTGTTTCTACTATTTGAGCATTAAAAACTACTGATGGTGACGCCATTTGAGCTTAGTCCGTGAATATTAGGTCCTTACATATGAAATTCACGTTTTGCCGTACTGGCAAATTTGATTTCAAATATCTTCTCTTTGGTTAGGAATTCCAAATCCAAATTTATACAGCTATTTACTCATGTATTTGTGTTTTGAAAATTATAATTCATTTGTTTTTTTCTCAATTGTTTTTTTCTTTGCGTCACTCAGTTTACAAAATGAAAAACTTGAAATATCGCGTTATTTACGAGTACGAGTTCCACCGTAGCACCAGGCTGCAGAAACGGCTCGAAGGATTAATGATGTGTATGGCGACGGTGCCGCAAAAGAAAACACAGTGCGTTTTTGGTTCCAACGTTTTCGTTCTGGAAATTTCGACCTGCAGAACAAGCCCCGTGGACGGCCGGAGACCAAAGTTGATAATGAAGAATTGAAGGCTATTGTGGAAGCGGATCCATCGCAAACCACATCCGAGTTAGCTGCAGGCTGCGGTGTTAGTGATAAAACTGTTTTAATCCACTTGAAACAAATTGGTAAGGTGAAAAAGCTTGAAAGGTGGGTACCTCACGAATTGAGTGAAGCAAATCAACAAACGCGCGTTGACTGCTGCGTTGCATTACTCAACCGGCACAAAAATGAAGGGATTTTAAATCGAATCATAACCTGTGATGAAAAGTGGATCCTGTACGATAATCGGAAGCGCTCATCGCAATGGCTGAACCCTGCCGAACCAGCCAAACCATGCCCCAAGCGAAAATTGACTCCAAAAAAGTTACTTGTGAGCGTTTGGTGGACTAGTGCTGGTGTCGTTACTACAGCTTTCTTAAATCTGGCCAGACGATTACGGCAGATGTCTATTGTCAGCAACTGCAAACCATGATGGAAAAGATAGCTGCTAAACAACCGAGGCTGGTTAATCGCTCTATGCCACTGCTGCTTCATGATAACGCTAGACCACACACTGCACAACAGACGGCTACCAAATTAGAGGAGCTTCAATTGGAATGTCTAAGACATCCACCGTACTCTCCGGACCTTGCCCCAATAGATTACAATTTTTTTCGAAATTTGGATAACTTCTTGCAAAGGAAAAAATTCAACTCCGATGGGGCAGTCCAAACCGCCTTCAAAGATTTTATCGATTCCCGTCCGAATGGTTTTTTAAGTAAAGGGATCGATGAACTACCTATGAGATGGCAAAAGTGCATAGATAGCAATGGTACATACTTTGATTAAATAAATATATTATAATAAAAAAAAATCGACTTTATGTTCCTCCCATACTAAACGTCAATCTCATATGTAAGGACCTAATATATTCCTATTGCAAATGAATTTGCCATTATTTTTTCTTTTAAATGAATAGTAGATTTCAGTATCTATAAATATCTAAAGTCATTTTAATCAGCGGTGTGTAGTCAGTGCTTTCAAGTACTTAACTAGAATTATTACCAAATAAATATTAATTATATATCTTGTAATATTCCTTTCATAATTATTTTCATAATATTTAGATTTTAACAAATAATTTTCTGTTATAAAAATAGTTAATTGTATTTTTTCCAATATATATGTTTACGCACAACTCGTGCTTTAATATACCTACTTAAGAGCCTGAGATACAGGTATCTAAAGCTATTGTAAATTATCTATAATTTCCATTGCAGTGTAAAATTATTAGAAATATGTACTTTACAATCACTAAAGCAATATAATGTTTGTAGGTACTTATTTTGATTTTTAATGTATTTTTTGCATTTACTTTTTTTGAGGTATTTTTAAAGAATTCCATAATCATAATATATGTTTGGAAAAAACACGTTTTTGAAAAACAAATGTATTTTGTCGTCTGGTAGAAAAAACCTTTGTGAAGGGAGCCAATATTTGAAGCAAGGTAGTGAATATCTTTCTAGGAAATAAGTTGTAAGAAAAAATGGCTGGCTTTGTGCACGTGCAACGGCATCTCAGTACCGACAATTATTTGAAAGTCGGTGAAATAATTAAAAAGCGAAAATCGAGAGAGTCGTCTTGGTAGCAAGAATTATATGACCCGTGAATATGCCAGAGGAGGTGAAAAGATGGAATTAAATTAAGCGTTATATATAATGTACAGGTACCTAAAAAATATTTTTAAGAAAACAACGGTACAATAATAAGGACATATTAAATATGGCATGATAAAATTATATGACTAAAAGAAATGAAGCGCGTACGTGTGTAAAATGTCTCGTTAAAATTTCGCGAGCTAAGTTTAATATTGGCTCATATTGTGGGGAGTATAATGTCTGTAAAAATGTTATAATATAGAATCAATTCATTATAAAAAACACATGTATCTACTGTATAAATAAATAAAAAAAATAAACAAAAAAATAAAATAAAAAAATATTTGTTTTATGAAAATGTTGAAACTTCGTAATTTTCCATGACGATTTCTGATCTCTCGTCTACTAAGCGAACGTCGAATCGCTGGATCGACCAGCGCGAGCAGGTTTTACACGAGATTTGTGTGAATTATGAAAAGTTTCTGAATTCATTTAAAGAGGTGCAAGGTAAAGAAGCGAACCGTGCAAGGCTCACAGGTTTATGTCAAAAAGTGTATTCTATAAAATTAATGTTTTATGGAATATTCGCCAAAGTATTGGCATTGCGTTGAAAATGTGTACAGGGTGGAAATTTTTTACATATAACTTGCTTCTTTGAATTGGGCGCCCTAATGCGATGGTTGCTCCGTAGAGAGTGTGGCTTGGCATATTCGAGAGGCTGGAGTGTAAATTTGTAGCTCCGCTTGGTTTAGTCGGCGTCATGGAAGGTGGAGCGCGCGTTCGCTGTCGAGGCATACATTTCGAACGGTCGCTCAATCTTCGCTTCGCAACGTACAGTCCGAGTTTTCACTGTTGACATTTCAATATTGCGCCCCGTGATTTAGCCCCTCGCGACTATTTTTTATGGGGCTTTCTAAAATCACTTATTTACAACGATCGTCCAAGGACTCTGGCTCACTCGAAGAACAAAACTCGTCAAGCTTTCGCCAGCATAGCCATTGGTATGCTGGAAAAAGTTGAACCAGACTCCGAGTTCGATTAACGCAGAGTGAATTGAGAATAATTGAAAAAAATCTGCCTGATATCATCTTTAAAACTGTGTAAACATTAGATTTAAATGTTGCACTCGATACTGTTTATAGATTAAACATGTATATGCTTTACTTTTTTAATTCAATTTCTAAATAAGCAAGTTGCTCTGCCGCACCCTGTATATAAACCCGTAATATATCATTTTTCATATTTTTAATATAACCACAAGTAAATCATTTTTCGAATATATAATACACACAAAAACAAAGGTTATCTGTACGTGATCAAATAAAATAGTATTCCCGTAATTATACGTACATCATAATGTCAAAAACACTATAAATTAATGTATATTATAGATATCTCACAGAGACGAAACTGAATTTATTATGGGAAAGTAGGTATAGAAGTCATTTGGGTGTACATAGGACTTATGACCTATCTTTATGGTTGGCTTAAGTGATCACTTTACACAATTGTAACATTCGCCATTTCCACCCATGATAGAATATACCATGCTGATTCATTTTTTGGAAGTTGTATATATGTTCAAATTGCGTGGAAAGCTTTCAATGAATAAACTATAAATGATCTCATTTCTACATATGGTTCGAATTGAAAAAAGGTATTTTGTCTTTGTTTGCTCGCTTCAATAAGGAATGAAAGAATTAGGCTGTCGGCTATATTTTCTTTGTTAGTCCGTTTGTCACACATTCTAGAATCAAATTTTTCATTACGCGTTTGGTTTAACTTGTATCTACTTAATCAAAATATATATCCTAGTAAGGTTTTGTCTGTGAATTCAGTAAAAAAACATTTAAATACCCATTAATAAAGATGATATTTAGTAGATTTTTTGTAAAAATGAATACTTCAGTCTCCGTAATAGTAATATGTAGTAATGCAATATATTTTTAATAAGCGTTCTCTTTTTAAATTGAAATAGCCAAATTATTTCTCGTGCTCAAAAGAGGGCATCCTCATTACAAGATTGTATATTCAGAAGCTTTACTTAAAAGATAATAAAGATAATGAGTTAATATTTAGGTTTTACACATAGGAAAACTTATTTATTTTAATAAATTCAATATTTTATTACCTAATGGTAATTTTCTACGTAAAATATTTCTGTACATTTAGAAATTGATATTGATATCATTCACCTTAATATTTAAATCTTCAAGAAGAGCAATAAATAATTGATTCTTGAATGGATAAATGATACTGGGCGGCATATTTGCAATCTATACCTATAAAACTCAATGTCTGTCTGTCTATCTGTCTGTCTGTTTTCTATTCAAATCCACACCGTTTGTTCGATTCGATTCAAATTTTGCATACTTATGCTTTAGGACCTGGCCGGTAACAAAAGCGACATTTCCCCCCTATTCTCTTACCTCTTCCCCTCCCCCTGACATATTTTCAATGCAAATCTGTACCGTTTGACTGATCGGACTCGAAATTTGGAAACTTATTCTTTAGGACTCGGCGGGTAACGTAGGCAACATTTCCCCCCTATTCTCATATAACTTCCCCCCCCCCCCTGACATATTTTCGATGAAAATCTGCAACGTTTGACCGATCGGATTCAAAATTTGGAAACTTATTCTTAAGGACTCGGCGGGTAACATGTGCGACATTTCCCTCCTATTCTTTTAACTCTTTTCCTCCCCTGATATATTTTTGATGCAAATATGTACTGTTTGACACAAAATTTGGAAACTTATTCTTTAGGTCCCGGCGGGTTATATATGCGTCATTTACCCACAATTATTTTACCCCTCCCCTTCCCACTGATATATTTTCAATGAAAATCTGAACCGTTCGACAGATCGAACTCAAATTTTGGAAACTTATTTTTTAGGACCCGATGGTTAACATTCGTGACATATTCCCCCTATTATTTTACCCTTTCCCTCCCCTGATATATTTTCGATGCATTTTCGAATCGAAATTTTGTTTACCCTCACAAATGTATTTTAAACTTAATCCTTAACCCGTGCAACGCCGGGTATGAACAGCAAGTAATACATTTTTTTGAAAATGGATCATTTCTATCTTTGTAAAGTTGAGGTTTGTTTTATACAAATATATGTTATACTGCATTTGTAAACAAATCCTTGTACATTCCTATTTTTATGTTCATCAGGTAGGAATCTTTTGTAAAAAATGTCTTACTGTTAACTTATTATATGTTCAGAAATTGAAAAATAATATTTCGTGCTATATAAGTCACGAATCTAAATAATTTATTTCATATAGTAAAGTAAAATAAACTCTAAGCACAAACTTTTGACAAACTTTCACACAAAATGAAAATGTATTATTCCAACATATAATTCAATATTTAATTTGTGGCTTTTAACATGTAATTGTTCTCTCAATAATTCAAATACAGAATCTGCCTCGTAAATGATAAAAAGTAACCCTTAATGTTTGTATTAACACATTTCTGTTTTTTTGAAAACATTTTTTTTAAAGCTTCAACAAGCCATGAGGTCCAATTACAGGAGCGAAACACAAACCTAAAGCACCCAAGATTAAGTAAATCATAAATATTTATTTGACTTCACTGGGAATCGAACCCTCGGTGTGCGAAGCCAGTGACATGCCCACTGTGTTACGAGAGCCCCTATCAAATATTATTGGGAATATATAAATTACGACCTTTTATTCGATTAATGATAAAATATTATTTTATAGATTTTAAACTATTAACATTAACATACAGAATATTTCGAGTTTGTTCAAATTTTTTAGAACACAGTACTGATCAAAATCGAGTGCTGTGTTCTGAAAAAAAAATGGACAAACTCAAAATATACTGAATGTAAAAAACTGGTCTAAAAAGGAGTTTTAAAAAATTGAAATGAAATTTCACGCGTATTCTAGTGTAATGCTAATAATTCGGATGAATCTCATTACACATATAAAGGATATTGCTTTAAAAAATTACAATCAAAAATAGATATCTCATTAGTGACATCTGTGGTTAATTAAGGGGAATGAAAAGGCTTAGGATGCCGGTCGTTCTAATGAAAATTACAACATACATATGAAAAGGGTTGTAAATCTATAAAACTATGGACTAGACCAGAGTACGTTAAAATTAATTCAATAATGTTCTTCCTTCACATGAACATATTTATTTACATGATAATAAACCAATTGATAATAATTATACCGTAAAAATAATATCTTGATAAAATGAATTAAATATGTTTTCCTTCACATTAACTAATTTTTCTTCATGATAAGTAAAGTAAAGTAAAGTAAACATTTGGTAATTGTACCGTATGAAAAAAGACATGTTAAAATTAATTCAATCATGTTATGTTATGATAATTGGCCAAATTGAATACATTTGATAATTACAATGTATAAATAAAGACTTGTTAAAATTAATTCAATCATTATATCATTCAGATGAACTAATTTACTACATGATAATTAGTCAAATAGAATATACATTCATTTGATAATTATACCGTATTAATAAGACTTTGTACTATATTTGTAATTGTTTCTACTATTTGAGCATTAAAAACTACTGATGGTGACGCCATTTGAGCTTAGTCCGCGAATATATTCCTATTGCAAATGAATTTGCCATTATTTTTTCTTTTAAATGAATAGTAGATTTCAGTATCTATAGATATCTAAAGTCATTGTAATCAGCGGTGTGTAGTCAGTGCTTTCAAGTACTTAACTAGAATTATTACCAAATAAATATTAATTATATATCTTGTAATATTCCTTTCATAATTATTTTCATAATATTTAGATTTTAACAAATAATTTTCTGTTATAAAAATAGTTAATTGTATTTTTTCCAATATATATGTTTACGCACAACTCGTGCTTTAATATACCTACTTAAGAGCCTTAGATACAGGTATCTAAAGCTATTGTAAATTATCTCTAATTTCCATTGCAGTGTAAAATTATTAGAAATATGTACTTTACAATCACTAAAGCAATATAATGTTTGTAGGTACTTATTTTGATTTTTAATGTATTTTTTGCATTTACTTTTTTTGAGGTATTTTTGAAGAATTCCATAATCATAATATATGTTTGGAAAAAACACGTTTTTGAAAAACAAATGTATTTTGTCGTCTGGTAGAAAAAACCTTTGTGAAGGGAGCCAATATTTGAAGCAAGGTAGTGAATATCTTTCTAGGAAATAAGTTGTAAGAAAAAATGGCTGGCTTTGTGCACGTGCAACGGCATCTCAGTATCGACAATTATTTGAAAGTCGGTGAAGTGATTAAAAAGCGAAAATCGAGAGAGTCGTCTTGGTAGCAAGAATTATATGACCCGTGAAAATGCCAGAGGAGGTGAAAAGATGGAATTAAATTAAGCGTTATATATAATGTACAGGTACCTAAGAAAATATTTTTAAGAAAACAACGGTACAATAATAAGGACATATTAAATATGGCATGATAAAGTTATATGACTAAAAGAAATGAAGCGCGTACGTGTGTAAAATGTCTCGTTAAAATTTCGCGAGCTAAGTTTAATATTGGCTCATATTGTGGGGAGTATAATGTCTGTAAAAATGTTATAATGTAGAATCAATTCATTATAAAAAACACATGTATCTACTGTATAAATAAATAAAAAAAATAAACAAAAAAAATAATAAAAAAATATTTGTTTTATGAAAATGTTGAAACTTCGTAATTTTCCATGACGATTTCTGATCTCTCGTCTACTAAGCGAACGTCGAATCGCTGGATCGACCAGCGCGAGCAGGTTTTACACGAGATTTGTGTGAATTATGAAAAGTTTCTGAATTCATTTAAAGAGGTGCAAGGTAAAGAAGCGAACCGTGCAAGGCTCACAGGTTTATGTCAAAAAGTGTATTCTATAAAATTAATGTTTTATGGAATATTCGCCAAAGTATTGGCATTGCGTTGAAAATGTGTACAGGGTGGAAATTTTTTACATATAACTTGCTTCTTTGAATTGGGCGCCCTAATGCGATGGTTGCTCCGTAGAGAGTGTGGCTTGGCATATTCGAGAGGCTGGAGTGTAAATTTGTAGCTCCGCTTGGTTTAGTCGGCGTCATGGAAGGTGGAGCGCGCGTTCGCTGTCGAGGCATACATTTCGAACGGTCGCTCAATCTTCGCTTCGCAACGTACAGTCCGAGTTTTCACTGTTGACATTTCAATATTGCGCCCCGTGATTTAGCCCCTCGCGACTATTTTTTATGGGGCTTTCTAAAATCACTTATTTACAACGATCGTCCAAGGACTCTGGCTCACTCGAAGAACAAAACTCGTCAAGCTTTCGCCAGCATAACCATTGGTATGCTGGAAAAAGTTGAACCAGACTCCGAGTTCGATTAACGCAGAGTGAATTGAGAATAATTGAAAAAAATCTGCCTGATATCATCTTTAAAACTGTGTAAACATTAGATTTAAATGTTGCACTCGATACTGTTTATAGATTAAACATGTATATGCTTTACTTTTTTAATTCAATTTCTAAATAAGCAAGTTGCTCTGCCGCACCCTGTATATAAACCCGTAATATATCATTTTTCATATTTTTAATATAACCACAAGTAAATCATTTTTCGAATATATAATACACACAAAAACAAAGGTTATCTGTACGTGATCAAATAAAATAGTATTCCCGTAATTATACGTACATCATAATGTCAAAAACACTATAAATTAATGTATATTATAGATATCTCACAGAGACGAAACTGAATTTATTATGGGAAAGTAGGTATAGAAGTCATTTGGGTGTACATAGGACTTATGACCTATCTTATGGTTGGCTTAAGTGATCACTTTACACAATGTAACATTCGCCATTTCCACCCATGATAGAATATACCATGCTGATTCATTTTTTGGAAGTTGTATATATGTTCAAATTGCGTGGAAAGCTTTCAATGAATAAACTATAAATGATCTCATTTCTACATATGGTTCGAATTGATATAAGGAATGAAAGAATTAGGCTGTCGGCTATATTTTCTTTGTTAGTCCGTTTGTCACACATTCTAGAATCAAATTTTTCATTACGCGTTTGGTTTAACTTGTATCTACTTAATCAAAATATATATCCTAGTAAGGTTTTGTCTGTGAATTCAGTAAAAAAACATTTAAATACCCATTAATAAAGATGATATTTAGTAGATTTTTTGTAAAAATGAATACTTCAGTCGCCATAATAGTAATATGTAGTAATGCAATATATTTTTAATAAGCGTTCTCTTTTTAAATTGAAATAGCCAAATTATTTCTCGTGCTCAAAAGAGGGCATCCTCATTACAAGATTGTATATTCAGAAGCTTTACTTAAAAGATAATAAAGATAATGCGTTAATATTTAGGTTTTACACATAGGAAAACTTATTTATTTTAATAAATTCAATATTTTATTACCTAATGGTAATTTTCTACGTAAAATATTTCTGTACATATAGAAATTGATATTGATATCATTCACCTTAATATTTAAATCTTCAAGAAGAGCAATAAATAATTGATTCTTGATAGGATAAATGATACTGGGCGGCATATTTCCAATCTATACCTATAAAACTCAATGTCTGTCTGTCTATCTGTCTGTCTGTTTTCTATTCAAATCCACACCGTTTGTCCGATTCGATTCAAATTTTGCATACTTATGCTTTAGGACCTGGCCGGTAACAAAAGCGACATTTCCCCCCTATTCTCTTACCTCTTCCTCTCCCCCTGACATATTTTCAGTGCAAATCTGTACCGTTTGACTGATCGGACTCGAAATTTGGAAACTTATTCTTTAGGACTCGGCGGGTAACGTAGGCAACATTTCCCCCCTATTCTCATACAACTTCCCCCCCCCCCCTGACATATTTTCGATGAAAATCTGCACCGTTTGACCGATCGGACTCAAAATTTGGAAACTTATTCTTAAGGACTCGGCGGGTAACATGTGCGACATTTCCCTCCTATTCTTTTAACTCTTCCCCTCCCCTGATACATTTTTGATGCAAATATGTACTGTTTGACACAAAATTTGGAAACTTATTCTTTAGGTCCCGGCGGGTTATATATGCGTCATTTACCCACAATTATTTTACCCCTCCCCTTCCCACTGATATATTTTCAATGAAAATCTGAACCGTTCGACAGATCGAACTCAAATTTTGGAAACTTATTTTTTAGGACCCGATGGTTAACATTGGTGACATATTCCCCCTATTATTTTACCCTTTCCCTCCCCTGATATATTTTCGATGCATTTTCGAATCGAAATTTTGTTTACCCTCACAAATGTATTTTAAACTTAATCCTTAACCC